>JAOUQW010000011.1:6355379-6373796 GCA_028565825.1 Olivaichthys viedmensis
CGTGACGCGGTTGCTACGCGCGTTTAACCTGTAACGCGGTTGCTACGTGACGCGGTTGCTACGCGCGTTTAACCTGTAACGCGGTTGCTACGTGACGCGGTTGCTACGCGCGTTTAACCTGTCACGCGGTTGCTACGCGCGTTCGACGGCTCGTGACACTGCAACTGTATCGGCGCGCGTGCGACGATATTAACCCGCGTCATCTGATCCGGAAGTTGGGCGAAACCCTGCATAACTACTACACACCGCACGCAACTCGACGCAGAACCGAGCGTCATTCAGGTTGCGGGGCTGACTTGCACGTCGTGGCCACGCCCACCACCGTGTTAACCCTTGACTGTGTGGGAGACACTTGCAGCCCAGGGAAGATCATCACTGCATTATTTAAATAAATATTTTTATTTTTGCATTAATAGCAAGATTTAGTGGTGTGAGCAGTCATGAGCTGGAACACATTCTCTATACATGTATTGCCTCTTCATGTAGGAGTGCTTGTGTGACAGCACATGTCTAAGCAACAGGTGAAGAAAGTTACCTGAAACCAGCATGCATGCATTACACATTGCTCTTTCGCAATATTATGGCCAGATATGTGCACTTCTAGCATATTACAACTATGGTGTAAATGCTTAACTATCAACAGCCTAACGTATGCATGCAGGTATAATGCACTTGATAGAAAATGGATTCTGCGGAAGCAAAAACGGAGCAAATCTGAATCTGAATGACCAATGTCTGATTTAAATCAGGAGTGCGTTCACACTGCACTGGTTGTTGGTATAATTTGCGTCAAAGATCGTAGGTTTCCCCCGCAAGCCCCAGGGGTGTCTGTAGGACTTTTGGGCCCCCTGACAGGTTAATCCCTGGCCAGGGGACCTACCCAGAATTAAGACTGTCCAGGGCCGTCTCTGTATGCTTGGGGGTCCTTGGAATTGTCCCCCACTAAATTTGGGTGACTTGAACATGAAAACATGCATTTAACTCGCATTTGAAACTGCTCAAATATTTTAAAAGATGAAATTCACGCGTCATGAATTCAAAATGAATGCCTTCAAAGCAAATTCAAAAATCATAGATTCATAAATCACAGCAATTATCATAATATCGTCACAGTAGATTCAAATATAAATTGAATTCAGATCTTTTTTTTTTTGCATTAGCATTAGTACTTTGTCATTGCTGTACATTGTCGCAACTCAAATGACATCCGTGGAATTTTTGGCTTTAAAACATTCCTGTCCTTTAATCATAATTTCAAACACTAGCCTTCACTCATGAAAGGGCAGAATGATAAGACGAAGAAATGAGCATTAAGCTTCAGGGAATAATAATAATACTTTTTTTTTTAAAAACTATTCAACTGTGGTACATTTATTTTATTGACATACAGTACAGAGCCGATAGTCATAATACAAGTACAAAGTTAACGAGATAGTCTTCACACTGAAATGGTTTAACTCTGTCCCGGTCAGTCACTCGTAGGACAACTTCCGCTTGTCCACCGTAATACTGCAAAGTTCTTCATGGAATCCTACAATCGGTGGTTAGACATGAGGGAAGGCCATACTATCTGCGGATGTATAATTAAGGCACTCAGTATCATAAAAGATCCTTGATATCAGTGGAATAAAGACGGGGAAAAAAACAAGCGAGCACACACACTCCATCACTCACACACACACACACACACAATCATACACACTCAGTAAGAAAGCATCAAAGCTAAAGCGGTGACGGCGATTCTAATCCTCAATCTGACCGCTCATTGAAATAAAAGGTATGATGTTGTTGCTGGGTCCAGAGTAGTGGTTTACCTGGAGGATCTGTACAACATTTAAACACCCTAAACATCAGGCTTTGGTTTTTCGGGCTACACTGCCTTTGCTCAGTCCGTTCAGTGGCATCGAGCGCTTCGATCAAACAACTCCGTTCCATGCTGAATCGAATCAGCGCATTAGCCCGTTTCATTCCGCAGTGCTCGCATTCCTCCTTCTCCTTCTTGTTCCTTCTGATGGATATGAGCACAGCATGAGAGCTTTAACACCTAACTACTTCTACGTGAAGCAACTCCGCTAAACAGAAGCAGAAGCAAAGCAGAGCATCCATGCTGTAAAAAGTATTCCTGTCGTTTTGGAGGCCTTTCACGTGAGAGCTGAAAAAAACACAGCTTATGGAGGAGTGTAAGATCAAGACAGGATCCTGAAAGTATTAGCAACTCTCCGCAAAACACAGCTCCCCCAATCCTTTGCGCTATTCAGGCCTACAGGTGTATGATTTTCTAGGTCTACTTAGCGATCTAGATGTAATCTAGGCGCATGCTGATGCAAGAAGGCTATACTGCAAAAAAGAAAAGAAAGAAAAGAAATCCATATTAGCACCCTTTTGAAAGGTCTCAAGACTATGACTGCCTTGTCTGTGTGGAGAGAGAGGGAGTGTGTGAAAGGAGACATGGCAAGGCCTTAGCTGACGTCGCTGTTGTGTGGCGTTATCTGCTTTCTCACTTCTTTAATCTCGTGGCTTGATACGCTGGTAAAGATAGCGGCGTAAACAATCTCGGTTTTATTACGGCCATGCTGCAACAGTCCCGCCGGTCTCCCTCCTTCACTCCTATCCTCCATCTACTGCCATTGTCTCAATCAAAAGCAACACATATACAAAAATCTAAATCTAAAAAGACAAGACAAATACATGATAAAAAATAATGATACACAGTGTTAAAAAACAAACAAACACCAGAATAGAAAATATCCCCTATACAAAGTGCCGGGGAGGGGGCTTGGGCAAGGCTTAGAATGATGCTATAAAAACAAAAGTACAGCACTCGGTGACACACAAACACAGGCATAAGCTACAGCTAAGGAACGTCAACCTAAAAAAAATTATATAATGACGTTACACAGAAAAGCAATAATAGATGAACATATTCAGAGATATAAAACAATACATGGTGTGGTTCTCCCAGTAATAGTACGTAATCTCAGGAGTCCTGACTGTGAGCTCTTCCTCCACGCGCCTTCTTTAAACCTCTTTTGTGCTGGACTTCATCTTCTCCACAGTCTCCTGAAGAGGAAAGGATGTTGTTAAAAGGCTCTTTGACTTATTATATGCATCTCAAACTAATTATTCATTGGCCTGTAGGCAAGGTCTTTAAGTTGTGGAGGCAGGAAATGATTTAAACCATCTAGAACAGCACATTATGTTAAAAAGCAGCTCGACAGGGTTTATAGCTCTTATATAGCTATAAACACAGACTCTGGGTTTATAGCTCTATATAGCAGCTGGGAGTGAAAAAGCTCCAAAGCCACGACCTCATTTGACTTTAAGTCAGACTGCGATCCAGAGCTACTCATGCATGAGTCTGTTTTTATAATCAAACAGCAGGAACAAATTCAGTCAGTGTTATTTTGGTTCGTTTTGAAGGTTAGAAAAAAGCTCCTCAAACTCCTCAAACTCCCAGCTATATCATTCAGTTATTCATTTTAAAGCACATCATTCAGTTACTACTGTGAATTATTCAGTAACTACAGTAAAACTAATAACGTATGTAGTTACGAGAGTGAGGAATGCGACTCTGGACCCATCGACCAGATGAATACTTTTGAATATTTATAATGACTCATTTAAGTGACTGATGCGTGAAAGAGCCAGTGAAGGAACCTGGTGTTTGTTGAGTTCAGCCACACGCTGGCTCCACTCCTCCTCTGTCATCTCCACATCATCGGCAGCCGGCTCCAGCGCTGGGCTTTTCTCTGTGGACAGAATTTTTATTTTCTTAAATAATATTCTGTTTATGGGTCAAAAACACGAAAAGTGTTTGCACTTGCATACAGTATAACAGCAGTATTTCATTCCAAAATAAAACAATTTACAGTTGAGCACAAAAGTCTGCATACCCCTTGGACAAAATAAATTCAATTTAAATTTAAAGACATTTAGTTTATTAGGTTTCACAGATGTAGAAGTAATATTCTTTCCCCATTCTTCGTGACATATCTGTTAGAACTCATAACTGTCAGATGTCATACGCTGCCTTGCTCAAATCAGATCTGGAAACCAAGAGGGTCATGGCTAAACCTTTCAAACTATTTTTCTGTTGCCTTATGTTTTAGATTGTTGTCTTGTGGCAGGATACACCAACATTTCCTCTCTAAAATAGAGGCATATTTTCTTCTTTTCCACCCCGAAACCATGGGGAGGGATACTCACTTTTGCACTCAACTGTACCTTCACTGACTCAAAGATATAAAAAGAATAAAGATGTAGAAATTGACAACAAACTTGAATCGTATTTTAGATCAAATTCACGTCCTTACAAGAATCTCTTACAGACAAACAGAAAACAAAGTAGGAGTCCTAACTATAACAGCAAAATATAGGGGGAAATTTTTTAAAAATAAAAAAATATATATTTTTGGTGGTGTATATTTTTTTATATGTTACCTAGAAGTATAGCTAAAAGTGCGTTATATGACTTTTTTAATCATTTATTTGTTGTACTGAATGAAACTTCAATGGGCTGCATTTCTTTTAAATAAACCTTAAAAATGCATTTTTGACATTATTCTTGAATAAATATAATACAATTGTAAAGGGAAACATCTTAATGTCTAGTATTAAGCCATTCTATTAATTCACATTACTTTTTCTGTTTAGAAAACCCCTTTAATCGTTGAGCCTTATATCTTTGGAGAGTAGGTAGCTCAGTGGTAGGGGCTACCATCCAGCAGCAATTAGGCAACAGGTTCAGTGGCGTAGGAAGCATAATAATTAGACCTTATACTGGAGGGCCACAGGCTGAAATTTGTGCCTTTAGGCACTTAAAGGTGCAAACATACCCTCCTCCCTCTATAAACGTAAACCCCAGAGATCAGCTATACACCCTACCGTTTACAGTAGGGTCCAGAAGTTTTGAGTCCACCAACAAAAACTGTTTTTATTTTATCAGTTATCAAACCGATTCCCCTACACGTGCAGGTAAATGAGAATATGTCCTCATGTATATGGTAAATAAAAGACTCTTCTCCTGACAGATGATCCCAGTGCTTTACTGACTGCATTAATTCTACATGGTCTTCAGCCACAAACCTTAATAAAGTAGTGCTTTATTTTAGTGTCAGTTATAACAGGTTTTTAGGTTTTCAGAATAAATTTACATTTCTAACTGATTTTAAATGTGTGTGTTCTCACCGTCACAGGTCATGGCTGTGCAGACCCAGTTGCCGCATGCGCAGACACAGCGGTTGCAGTCCACTTGAGTCTCTGCTCCGTCTTCGTAGGTCTCATCCTCCAAAGCACACTCTTTAATACACAACACACCAATCACTCTCGTCCTACCAAACACACAACACCATATTCATCCCCATCCTCCAAAACACATAACACACTCATCACACCATCCTTCAAAGCACACTCAATAACACACAACACACTAATTAACCTCTTTCAAAGCACACTCAATAACACACAACACACTAATCACTCTCATCCTACCAAACACACACCATATTCATCCACATCCTCCTAAACACACAACACACTAATCACCCTATCTCACAAAGCACACTCAATAACACACAACACACTAATCACCCTCTTTCAAAGCACACTCAATAACACACAACACACTAATCACCCTCTTTCAAAGCACACACACACACACACACACACACACGTGTTTACACTCACTAAGCTCTCAGACCACTGAAAAGGTCAGTTAGACCCTCTGGATGTGTCATCATTTTAAATATCACATGGATTCATGTATACATGATAGTAAGGAGACCTACAATAGAGAAAAATGAAGAATTATTAATAATAATACCACATTTTACCATATTATTCAATATTATATATATTTCCATCGGCCTTGTGACTCTTTAGCTCTCATATGAGCGGATGGTAAAGACAAAATACATGCATGCACTATATTATATTACAATATACAGCAGCTATAGATCCTGTCACTGATTATTATTATTATTAACTACTTCAGCTCAATAGAATAATTGCTCGTTCCACAACGCCTCTATTATCCTTCTTTTCTTGTTTTTTATCTGCGAGGTGACAGAAAACTGCAGCTACGTATCAACAGCAAGCCTCAAGTTCTTTATCCATAAAGCAAAACGTAAACGCTTTTTTCACCACACACCAATCGAGCGAGTTAATTTTGTGGCGTTCACATGTGCACCAAAAAACGCTGAGTCATCGATCTGAGACCACTCTGAACGCCGAAAGCGGACCCTCTGTGGTCCTGTTGCGAAGATTGTATTGGCTACCAGAGTACGTTCAAAAGTTATCAGCTGAAGAGACAAAATCTAAAATATTGAAAACCGTAGTGATAAAAGCGCTCGATATCATTTTGATATGGACCAAAATCACACCAGAACTGTGTTCCCACCAGTAACAAACAGAACCGTGGTTCACTTGGGCCAGAACCGTCTTTTTGGCAGACCATGGTTCGGTTGCTTTGTGCGCACCTGAGCACAGGTGGAGTGTTCACCCTTAACCCACACGTGTGAACGCGCCCTTAAATCGGTGTTCTTCAATCTTTTCCACTCTTCTTCCTGACCCTGAAAAGTTGGTTGTTGGGGGTCGGTGCTCGGCATTCTGGGAAACCCAGACTGTCTTGAGTCCTTTCCCCACTGAGCTTTAAAAAAGTCGGTTGTACATTTCGTCCCGATCCCTCACTCTCTCCCTCTCCTTGTTCACTCTCGGCTCCGGGTGGGGGGGCAAAGAGTGTTAAAACTATCACGCCTTGTTACCATGGAGACCAGCAACTTTTTTTTTTCTCACTCCCTCACAATGAAAGCGTTGTGTGTGTGTGTGTCGTGATTTGAGTTATTCGGTATTGTATGAATTGTTCTGCGAGTTGTTTATCAGGTCTTTAAGCCAGAGTGCCGTGGGAGGAAAGAGGGGAAAAAAGGGCTTTATTTCACCAATCAGGGATTTTAGCTGAACAAGAAGAACAAAATAGGAAACAAGCACATAATTTGCAATTATACATAAAAATTTTGATAGAAAAGTTCTTTTTTTTTGATAAAGCAGGAAATGATGTGACAACATAAAGCATTTTTTATCGCAAAAATTCTAATTTAATGGAAACGAACTTCCAATGTGAAAAATTGCAAACCTTTGCTAACATTTTATTTATTTATTTTATTTTATTTTATGACTTGTAGTATGCATTGAAAGCTGGGCAATATAATATATAATATTAATATCACAATAAAAATCTTTTTGAGAGCATTGCGGGTGTAACTGGTATTTTTATAACACCGACAATAACAAAAGTCATAATTTAAACCATTAAAAAATAATCCATGTTGAATAATAAATTATTACATATTTTTATTCCCAAGAAACGACTGAGGAACATCTCTAAAACTTTGCACTCATTTAGAATGCGAGGATATATGAATATGCATGATTATGCAAATTGAAAAAAGCAGTAAAAAAAAAAACGCCCCCTCCCACACTACTATACTGGACCGTGATTGGTTCAAGCTATTTCGAGACGTACAAAACTAAGCTAATACGTCGCTCCCTAGAAACCGTTGCTTTTTTACGGCAGTGCTGTGAAAGTCTCAGTTTTTATGGAAAAATGTGAAGCTTGCAGTGTGCTAACAAATTTATCCGAAACATCCAAATCTATAGAATCATATTAAACCATGTAAGAGGAGATAACCATTTAAAAAGCACATTTTTGAGTGTAGGGGGGCTTTAAAATCTATTTTTATGGGCCAAATGTTTCTTTTTATTTGTTAAAATATGTGCTTAAAATTTGTGGAACCGTTGGATGGAAATGCACTTGGGCTCCTTCTAGAACTTTCTCTACAGACGAGAAATCAGGAAAGGAGGGATGCAAAAAGACAGTATGATTTTGTGAAGTGATACCTGCGAGGGAGAATCTGAGAGCGTGTTAAGTCTTTAGGGAGACTACAGCGCTATGTTAAGCCTCTTCACACACACACACACACACACACCTGAAGAAGTTATCTCCCCATCCACCGTCTCCTCTCGGATAACACGCTCCACACTCGAGCTCGTCTCATCCTGCTCGCTAATTTAATAACGGCTCCATTTCAGAGCGGCCTAATCACGTTCCACACTCGCTCTGCTAGTGCTAAACGAGACGCCTTTCATCTGGATTAGGACACAGCCGATAGCGTGAGCCGATCGCTTCGCCCGTTATCTTCGTTACTGAGGGACGGCTTGTATCATATTACAACACGTAATTGTTTAGTATTATATATATAATGTTACACACATATACACACACACACACAGGGCAAAGTTCAATTTGTAAATTCGATCAACCAATCAAATATGATTTGATCATGTGACAGCGCTACGAGCTTTATTTTCCTTTCTCTGGATACCGCTTAGCATAAAATACCAATCAACTCATTAAATTGCACAATGTAATAGATTAGCCGGCGTTAACGTTACCTTTCAAGCAGTAGCTATTTGATGTTAATGTAGCTAGCAAGCTAGCTAATCTTGGGTAAACTATTCATTTGTGTCAGTAAAACCAGTAGCCAGGTTTGCTAGCAAGCAAGCTAACTATTTTATTGTGTAATATAAAGCGGTAGCCAAGTTCCTCTCTTGCTAGCATGCTAGATAACATTAGGTTAACTGTTTTATTGTGTAATTAAAGCCAGTATTTTATGTTAAGCCCTTTGCCGAGCCATAGAAATGAAACTGAAACCTAGTGATGTCACATGGTCACGTTTGCGATTGGCCGATCGGATTTAACTTAAGCTCCGCCTCTTGTTGACCCCTGTTACTAAGCAAAATCAGGACTTTCGAGGAGTGTGCACTTCTCAGGGTCTGGTTCTGATTCAGAAAAACAGGCACTACATTCTACACTTTTTCCGTAGCTACTTCCACTTAAAGATGAAGAAAAGTGAGTAGGGGAAGTGGTGTTGTTCTGAATCGGGTTCAGGCCGCGCTGTCGTTAAAGTGTCGGAGTGGAGGCTTAGAAACGAATACATAAAAAAACTCTAGTGTTCTTTCCATCCATCTTGTTTTATCTGAGCGAGTGAAGGCCCACACACACACACACACGCACACACACACACGAGCACTAGACGTGAAAAACCCGAGCCAGCAGAGCCACAGATCCGTCTGGAGGCAGCACCGAGAGCCAAGCATGAAGGAGGAAATGCTACGATGAATTCTGCTTTCTTACATGAACGAGAAGAGAAAACGGACTGAAGACATTTTATCTGTCGTGGTGTATCGTCCCTCCGGAGTGTTACCCAGCTCTCACACTGGCAGCCATTTCTCAACGCTCCACGTTAGTGCTGTCAAAACTAATCTCACTCGTCAAATGTACAGAATATTTACACATTCGAAGGCGAAACTCCACATTCGAATGTTTACGATGCCGTGGTTTACTTTTAGTCGCCTAACACAAGTCTATAGAAGTGCGTTTTTCCCAAACCTTTTTGGCCAAATGACCCTGTGGCTTGCCGTAGTAAGAAAAGCGGGCATGTCAGTAGGGGGCAGTATAGATCTGTCACAAGGCTATTTATTTATTTATTTATTTTTTGTTCCACAGCTCTGCTAGCACGGCTGTCGCTAAATCGGCGTGAAGCCCCCATAACGCTACAGCTAGTAAATGAAATAATAAATGTGATGACATCATCACTCCCGAAACACCTGAAAAGCCCCCCCGAGTGGAAACTGTTTGGATTTGGGCGTATAAACGCTCAGTTTTCATCTCCCGGGTTTTAGCTCGTCTGATGGCAGCGGAATAACATTCACGCTCGTTTTATACCTCATTAATATTTGAATGATTCCAATACTAAAATATTTGAAGTAGCTGGAATTTGAATGCAAATTTTAAAGATATTTGACAGCCCTAATACTCCACGTTGGTCGCTAGTTGGTCTGCTGGTTGCCATGGTTTCCCTGATAGCACCTGGCTACATAGCTAGCTACAGAACGTGTACAAAACCCCATATCTGAACACAAATCAGTTGTCTTGCTGCTAAAAATAAAAATTCTGGGTATAAATTGCATCTGTGCAGTACGTCAATGTTTACGAGTGTCAGAATGAGCCAAAAGCGCGTTGATGAATTTAAACGTCGTGAGTTAACACACCTAAACCTTGGAAGCGTGAGCCAATGGAAAACAAGAGGGCGGGGCTGTGCTATCTATCTAAAAAAAAACTAAAATAACACAAAATGTTAGCTGTAGGGAATTATTAATACATTTTTGCCTTAAAAAATAAAAGCATCTTAAGTGTAGTTTAATGCGTTTATTTGTAGTGCAGTAGTGTTCACGCCGGGAGAATACACGCTGATGTGGTGCGATATTAATACGCAGATGATGTGCTTGACGCTGGACACTTTTTGCCTTCGAGTCGCTCCTCTTTCTTTTTCTTTTTTTACTGTTTACCGTGCAGTGAATCTGTACATCAGTGAGAACTCCTCGTGAACGAGTGAACGAATGGATGAATGATTAAACACGCACAGGAAGTGAATCACCGAGTCGGTAAAAACTCGTCCGATCGATTTGACCCTCCTCTCTGTCTCCATTATCCCACCATCACCGGGCCAATGAGAACACACACTCTTAGAGAAACACACATTTCCTTGCTAAGTGCTTATGGAGGAACACTCACACTCGTCCACAGGCATTAAAGCACAGCTTCCTGGACCTGTCTGTCTCTCCGTCTGTCTATTTCCTGTCTCTCTGTCTTTATATAGAGACACGTTTCTATTCCGAAATCTCCCGAAATAAAACTTGCGACGTCGTCACTGACGGTTTCCATCACGCCTTAATCGCAACTTCTCTTTATTTATATCACCACTTTTACACCCCCCTTTCTCTGTCTGTCTGTCTGTCTCTGTCTCTCTCTCTCTCCTTCTGTCTCTCCTTCTCTGTCTGTCTTTCTTTCTCTCACTCTCTCTCTGTCTCTCTCTCTCTCTGTCTGTCTGTCTCTCTCTGTGTTTGTCTGTCTGTCTGTTTCACTGTCTCTCGCTCTCTCTCTGTCTGTCTATCTTTCTGTCTCTCTCTGTTTGTCTGTCTTTCTATCTCTCTCTCTCTCTCTCTCTCTTTCTTTCTGTTTCTCTCTCTCCCTCGTTTCCTCTCCTGAGAACAGCGCTAATGGAGTTTGGCCCTCTTTACTCTCGTTCTCATTAGACCCGGTGCGTTCAGATGTATATCACTGACGGTTCCGTGTCTCAAGTGGTACAAGTTCAAGTGAGAACACTGTTTCTAGGCAACTGGGCCATATGGATGTCTAGCATAAGCTAGCTAATGACTGAGGCTAATGATTTAGCAAGCTAATACGTAGCCGAGCTGAAATTAAAATGTTTATTTTAGAGCACTGAGGATGGCTGTGGATTAGAACACAGCTGATTTTATAAGCAGGTTTTCTGTTGTCTTTATTTTATTACATTTTTTTGAGACCAATTTCGAGACCTTCGAATTATAAAGTTCTATCTGACTTTTTTAATTTTTATTTTTGATAAATATGCTATTTAGATGGCACTGAATATACGTGAGAGGTTTTACACAGAAATATTGCTTTAAAGTATTATTAAAATATATTAAAGGTTTTGACCTTTTGACCTTGAGAATCACAATTTTCAGATAGAAGCTTATAATTTCAAGTTCTGTATAATGTTAAAACTCACCCTTAAAACTCTTGTGTTTAGTGCGGTTATGTAATCTAGGCATTAATAGCTAATAGCCTAAAGTTTCGAATTGGAACACAGCCACCACAAAACTGGAGGAACCTTTTCAGGATTTTAGGGAGCTTTCACATACACAGTATTTTGTGTGTTTGAATCGAACCCCGGTGTGTTTAACCCACTTGTGGGATTCGTTTAGGCGTGATGGTCTCGGCCCGCGTCCAAGTGAACTCTAGCGCGATTAGATTGCATTAAAAAAACGTAATTCGACCCAACAGCAGGAAGTGAATCAATTGTGCTGTATTTTGGCCTGCGGGCGGTTGTTTTTATTTTATTTATTTTTTAAAGTGCGAACTGCTAAACTGACCCACGAGACATGACCTGAGCCAAAGGATAGAGCTGAGAGTGCTGCAGAAATACGATGTGCTCTGGATATTTGGACTGAAGAATAAAAAAAGAGAAAAGAAAAACGAAATGCAGGATACAGCTCACAAAATTACTGATGATTTAAAATAGATATTTATATAATTATTTAATTATTTATTCTGCACCGGCTACGTTTTCTCCGTGTACTTGCCAAAGTTTAGTTTACATTTTGCGTCGCCGTGTTTCTGACCAATAAATAAAAGTTTACCTTTTTTTTTATATAAAAATGTATTTATTTATTTTATTATTATTTTTATTTATTTTTTCCCCACATTTTTTTTTGCTTTTGCTTTTTTGGTTCGTTTAGTTCTGTGCAGCGATTTGTGCCTCTGGGAGAACCCTTAAAGGTGTTCTGTGTAAAACCTTACAACAGAGGGTTTACTTTTCAGAGAAGTTTCCATGTAGAGCCTCTTTAGGAAGCCAAGAACCCATAACTATCCAAAGAACCCTTTTTTTTCCCTTCTAAGTGCGTACATTAACGTTCACATCATATTCACACAATTAAGAAGAACACCGCTTCAGTCTCGGTCTCTCTGGTCTCGGGCTCTCCGGTCTTCGGTCTCGGGCACTCCAGTCTCGGGCTCTCCAGTATGGAAATCTGTAGTTCCTCAGAAAGAGAACCTTGGTGGAAACTCTGTTCCCACTCAACACACATCTTACTTTTCTAATTAAAGGAACGGCTCGAGCAAACATGCTAACGATGAAGTGAATGAGCATAATTCTAGCTGGTAGCCGCTCATTTTCAGTCAGCTGTGTGTTAGCATCATTAGCATTGTTGTGTGACCTGTTGCTTGTCCTCCTGTCCACCAGGCGCGCTATAAGCAGAGTTTGGACCCCACCGTGGACGAGGTGAAGAAGCTCTGCACGTCTCTGAGGAGGAACGCTAAAGAGGAGCGCGTCCTGTTCCACTATAATGGACACGGCGTTCCCCGTCCCACTGTCAACGGAGAGATCTGGGTCTTTAACAAGGTACACACACACACACACTCACATACACACACTCACATACACACACATGCTCACACACTCACATACACTCACATATACACACTCATACACACACCCTCACATACACTCACATACTCACACTCACACACACACACTCACATACACACACATGCTCACATACACACACTCACATACACACACATGCTCACACACTCACATACACTCACATATACACACTCACATACACACACACTCATACACACACTCACACACACACACTCATACACACACTCACACACATACTCACACACACCCTCACATACACTCACATACTCATACACACACACACTCACATACTCATACACACACACACTCATACACACACCCTCACATACACTCACATACTCATACACACACACACTCACATACTTATACACACACACACTCATACACACACCCTCACATACACTCACATACTCATACACACACACACTCACATACACACACATGCTCACATACACTCACATACACACACCCTCACATACACTCATACTCACACTCACACACACACTCATACACACACTCACACACACACTCACACACATCCTCACATACACTCACATACTCATACACACACACACTCACATACTCATACACACACACACTCATACACATACACTCACATACTCATACACACACACACTCACATACTTATACACACACACACTCATACACACACACACTCACATACTTATACACACACACACTCATACACACACCCTCACATACTCATACACACACACACTCACATACTCATACACACACACACTCACATACTTATTCATACACACACCCTCACATACACTCACATACTCATACACACACACACACATTCAAAACATTCAGTAACGGTAATAAAAGTCTCCCTCAGTGAGAACACAGTATCATCCACATTTATTGTCTCACTCCCTTTCTCTCACACTGTTTCCGTCTGTCTATATGTCCATCCATCTATCTAGCTGTCTCTCTACCTGTGTTTCTGTTACTCTGTGTGTTTCTGTCTACGTATCTGTCTTTCTGTCTACGTCTCTGTCTGTCTGTGTTCTCATTTCACTTCATTACAGATGTATTGGTATAACTATATACAGTACAATATTGATAAAGATAACAATAAAACAATAATAATAGCAGCAGTGTTAATAATAATAGTAATGGTAAGAATACTAAATAATAATAGTAATTATTATAATAATAATAATAATAATAATGTGTCTGTCTCTCTGTGTTTCAGAACTACACACAGTACATCCCTCTGTCCATCTATGACCTGCAGACGTGGATGGGAAGTCCCTCCATCTTTGTTTACGACTGTTCCAACGCCGGCATCATCGTCAAGTCCTTCAAACAGTTCGCTCTACAGAGGGAGCAGGAGCTGGAGGTCAGAGACGCTTACACACACACACACACTCACACACACACACACACCACACTGAGTCCACTTACTCAGATTGGGCTCACCACAGATCGTGCTGGAAATAAAGGAATAGTGCAGTATAGAATAGTTTCCTTCTTGAGTTTTGCACTGCAGCTACGAGGCTAATGTAGCTAACAAGTAATGGAAGCATATAGCCTCCAGTTTAGCATGGTGTGCTAGATCAGTGTAAATCATCCTACAGCGTCTCTAACAGACTCGCTGATGTGCTTTCCGACACTGTATGACTCACTGTTATCTATAAACATGGACAAAACAGTGACGCCGAATCACTTTCTTCCTCAGCACATAGTTTGGTGTCACTCAGACTCGGACTTATTTAGGAGGCGTGGCCTAAAGTTTGAAGGTGGAGTTGTGCGTTAATGAGTTCAAGTTGATTTGTACAATTATAATTTTTTTTAATATAATTAAGAAATTTAACATGTAAAAATATGTCGAGGTCTCCGATCATTCTGGTGCAAGATCAGAGGTCACCCTCAGTTTTTTCAAGACCATCAGTTTTTTATATTGAACAATAAATTGCTTGATGTGGTGGTTCCACTAAAACAGAAAACATTAAACAGATTAAAAACACAGAAGTGCCTAAACTTTTACCCTCATCAAGAAATAAAATTTCTCTGAATATGCTAATTTTAAAAAGCCCACAACCCTGTATTGCCCCACCTTCTTTCCGTGGACAACTACTGTTTACCTGGCCTGCATTTGCATATTAGAACCTGATTGGCTCTTATATTTGATGATGCAATAACACATGCCTGAGTTAGTAAAGTGTTCAACACTAACTCACTTTTTTTCACACATTTTATAAAGTTTAGGGTGACTTTTCAGAGAAGTTTACGCTCTCACACTGTCTGTGCAGCTCCACTTCCCTCCGTCTCTCTCTCCCTTTTTTCTGTTTCTCTTTTTCACTCTCTCTGTCTTTCATACTCACTGTTTTCCCTCAGTCTCTCTCTCTCTCTCTCTCTCTCTCTCTCTCTCTCTCTCATCCTCCATAGCCGACTGACTCTGCTGTGTCACTCAGGTTTAGATTAAAACCCAAACTCTGCCGAGTCTTTATACTCTTAGGGTCAGGGGTCATGCAGTGATGGAGAGAGCGAGGGTGACGGAGGAGGAGAAAAGAGCAGGATCATGTCTCTCCACTCATCAATAACACTTACACATGACAAGAGAGAAGACCGAGAGGAGAAAGTCACCCTGTTCTCCTGCTTCAGCTGTTTAAACAGAGCTCTGGAATGGAGTTGAACTGCCGCCCTTTCTGTGTGCGTGTCCGTGTGCGTGCGTGCGTGAGTGTGCGCGTGAGTGTGCGCGTGAGTGTGCGCAAGTGAGGGAGCAAGTGAGGGAGCAAGTGAGGGAGTGAGGGAGTGAGTGAGTGAGGGAGTGAGGGAGTGAGTGAGGGAGTGAGGGAGTGAGGGAGTGAGGGAGTGAGTGAGGGAGTGAGGGAGTGAGGGAGTGAGGGAGTGAGGGAGTGAGGGAGGGAGTGAGTGAGTGAGTGAGGGAGTGAGTGAGTGAGTGAGGGAGGGAGGGAGTGAGGGAGGGAGTGAGGGAGTGAGTGAGTGAGTGAGTGAGTGAGTGAGTGAGTGAGTGAGTGAGTGAGCGAGGGAGTGAGGGAGCGAGTGAGTGAAGATCAATACAGCATCCTTTGGGTTTTTGAGGTTACTACATGCTGAAATGCACTAACAGCTCGGTCATACTAAATATGTCATACTAACAAAATTAGTGTAGAAGTATTAAAGTATGTAATTAAAGAAGTATGCAGTATGGAAGTATGAGAACTATTTAAATGTAGTGTGAAACAATTAAAGTAAGCACTAACAGCTTCTCCAGAGAGTGAGAAAAAACATTTGGAGACTGATAGATGGATAGACCTTAAGACAGATAGAGGAATGGATGGATGGACAGATGAAAGTATGGATGGATGGATGGATGGATGGATGCCATTTGGTCTCTCACACTAGACATGGTTGTATAATTCACTCAGACTGACATGTACAGAGGCCACGTCTCCTTCACTCGAACTGACGTACAGAGGCCACGCCTCCTTCACTCGGACTGACGTACAGAGGCCACGCCTCCTTCACTCGGACTGACATGTACAGAGGCCACGCCTCCTTCACTGGGACTGACAGGCTTGACATGCAACAGCAGGTTTTTGAGTAGGTGTGTGTGTGTGTGTGTGTGTGATATTGAATCTGTCTCATTGTGATGAGTTACTGTCACATTACTGTCACATCTCCACCCTAATTAAACACCATGTCTCGCTGCTGAACACGTGCATGTGTGTGTGTGCATGTGTGTGTGTGTGTGTGCATGTGTGTGTGTCTTTAAAAATATGTTAATGTGTTAATCAATGTGGGCGATTTTGCATCATCTAATTTGCATATTCAGTATTTGGTCTTGTTTACCATCAGAGCTGTATGGTGCCGGAGAAATGCTGCCGTTGTTGCGTTATTAGAGTTATTAGTGTGTTTTCCGTGCGGATCATAAAAGAAACATCTTTTAGACGAGAGATTAGATGTGAAATAAAGGATTTATCTTTTCATAAACATAAGCTGCGTCTCAAATGATATGCTCTGCACTATATACTATACACTTGAGTATGTAGTACCTGATTTTTGCAGGGTAGTAAAAAATCTTTATTACATCAGACCTAAACTAGCGCTGTGTACACACACTGATGGGGGAGATGTGTGCTTGTATCAAGAGAGTTGTATGAAGCATGTAGCAGCTAGCACTGATGTTAAAATCCCATCAACAGTGTTGAGATATCACAGTGCTAACACTTGTTAGAACTTTCTTTGGTCGGCCCTGTAAGTCTCCGTCCTGTAGCTGTGGCGCTTCTGTAGTTCATAAAGAACCCGCGTCATTATATAATCTATAACTTTAATTGTATAACTCTCACTGTTCGAATTAGGAGGTTATAAATTTACTATTCGTGCATGGGGGTTGAGTATTTGTGTTTTTTATGTTTTGTTAACTCTTTAATAGGCTTGCAACCAAAATTATTATTATTATTATTATTATTATTAAAACACTGCCCTAATAATCAAGAATAAGTGTAGGCCCAAAGCTCACTGGGTAATCCCCATAGACAATGAAATAATGCGTGGTCAAACCTTTTTTTAGGGGTTTATTTATGGTCAATTGTTTTGACCGCATCTTTGATACGTAGCTTGTGGGTTTAAAATAACGACGCAATCCACGCTGGCCAATCACTAGCTGTAGTGTTGCTGTCGCTATGGTTACCAAGCGAGAGGCGCGAGCGATTTTTCGCCCGCCGTATGAAAGCTCTGTAACGCACTCCCCGTGGAGAAGAGAGTGGATTAAAGCAAGGATTATTAGCTGCACATCAACAGTCTAAAGCAGCACTGATGGTCTTCCTGCGTAATTTAAAGGGGACAGTGCAAGTACACACAGATTGATATTTAAAAAACAAAAAATGAAACAGCTTACGATTGGCACGCAGCATGATTAGATTTTTGGCATTATTATTATTCAGAGACCTTCGAGCATTTGGTTTTTGTTGAATTCTCTCCAGTGGGTCTTTGGGGTCACTGGCCGTGCTGCTGGTTTCTTGTACTCGGTGCTATGTACACACACACACACACACACACACACACACACTTACAGCTACGCCTCTTTGCCCAACAGGTGGCAGCGATAAACCCGAACCACCCTCTGGCCCAGATGCCGCTCCCTCCCTCCATGAAGAACTGCATCCAGCTGGCGGCGTGTGAAGCTAACGAGCTCCTGCCCATGAACCCTGACCTCCCTGCTGACCTGTTCACCTCCTGCCTGACCACGCCCATCAAAATCGCCCTGCGCTGGTGAGACACACACACACACACACACACACACACCCCGTTAGAGAAAGTAGACACATACATATAGCAATGCTTCTTGACTCCT
>JAOUQW010000011.1:6430558-6441937 GCA_028565825.1 Olivaichthys viedmensis
TAGCTATACTTAGTCTGTTTATATTCACTTCTGGTCTCCTCTTCCTCTAGTTCTTGTCTCCAGACCCACCATCAGAGCGGTCGGGGAGGTGGTCCTGGGCCACCCTTTTCAGATCCTGTGCTTCTCGGAGAATGGAAGTTTTCCCATCACTTACACGCTCAAGAGGAACCACAAAACGCTGAACCACAGCAAGGTGTCAGGACCTTTTGACCTGGCCATGTTCACCGCCAGCATATCGTCCGAAGATGAAATCCACAAGTTCAGCTGTGAGGCGCAGAATAACGGCGTCGATTCGGCCCAGATGAGTGAAGCTCTCTTGGCTCCGGTTACAGGTGAGCTAGCTGTAACCTTCAGTCCGGGAAATACTATTGTTTTGGAATATGACAATATGAAACTCTATTAAAATGGTTTCCCCCCAAAAAAATTCTACACTTATTTAATAACAACTTATAATTATGTATTATCTATTTTACGTATTTTCTGAAAACTACGCTGCGTTCTTGCGCCTTTCAGTTCCTGTAGATAAGCCATTCCTGACAGTCCTCCCTGTGCCCGATGACATCACCGAGGACCATGACGTCATCTTCATATGCAGTGTTAGGAGAGGAACTCCACCAATCAGCTTTAAATGGTATCGTGACGGCAGCAGTAGTCCTCTGCACACCGAGACGGTGATGATGAATTCATCGGCATACACTCTTCCCACAGTGAGCAGCGTCCACAGCGGCAGGTATTACTGCGAAGCCCTGAACAGCGCCAGAGACGAGGCCGTGAGCAACCACGTGACCTTCACAGGTCAGACCTTCTGTTTACTGCATTTTATTAGCTTCTCTCCGTTTCTTCCTCTCTCTCTCTTTTTTTTTTTTACCCTGACTCCGTGGTTTTAGTGGACAGTTTGATATACAGACAGCCATTCTATTGTTCCTAAATTTTGGCTAAAATCTATCTAGCTCAACATTGATGTCTACCTCTGATCTTTTTAACCCCTTAAACTCCCAGAACCCGTCGGTAGAACATCATCCCGCTGAATGTCAAACCCAGAGCAGCATCACTCCCAAAGCTCAAATCTAGAATGGCATATTTCTAAACGACGCTGATTCTAAAAGATCAAATCTAGACCCGTGTCCCTCTCAATGCTAAAATATAGAGTAGTGTCCGTCTCAAAGATAAAATCTAGAACAAGTTTCTTCTAAAAGCTCAAATCTAGAACAGCGTCTCTCTA
The DNA here is from genome assembly GCA_028565825.1 of Olivaichthys viedmensis. Taxonomy (NCBI): domain Eukaryota; kingdom Metazoa; phylum Chordata; class Actinopteri; order Siluriformes; family Diplomystidae; genus Olivaichthys; species Olivaichthys viedmensis. The sequence continues at coordinate 6,431,781 of JAOUQW010000011.1, forward strand.
TAAGCTTAAATCTAGGAGTATGGTTGTAAAAGCTAAACACAATGCAGCATCCCTCAAAAAGCTCATGGGCAAAGAAGTATCCTTTAAAATCTAGAACAGAGTCTTTCTAAAAGCTCAAATCCATAGCAGCATTCCTCCTACAGCTCAAATATAGAGCAGTGTCTTACTAAAAACGAAAAGTAGCATCTCTCGGAAAGCTCAAATCTAGATCAGTGTCCTTCTGAAAGTGTCAAATTCTCTCTAAAAGGTCTAAATCTAGAAAATAGTATCTTTGGAAACTCTCATCTAGAGCTGATTCTCTTTAAAAGCTCACATCTAGTACAGCATATCTCTACAAGCTCAAATCTTGAACAGGGTCTTTCTAAAAACTGTAATCTAGAGCAGTGTCACTCTAAATGCTCAAATCTAGAGCACTCACGGAACCTGGCAGAGGGTTCAGACTTACATTCCTCACCCTCGTAGTTTTTTTCCTATTAGTTTCACTGTAGTTACTGAATGCTGGGACTTTAAGGGGTTTAGATCTTCAGATCCTACAGACAAAGACGAAACATTTTAGCCAAAGACTAACAATGACTGAAATGTAGGCAAATCATAAGACATGTTTAGTGTCTGACATTTGCTTCTTCGGTTTTGCACTGGAGCTGCGAGGCTAATGTAGCTAACAAGTAACGGAAGTCTATCTCTCCCCATGTATTAACGGATTTTGGGTGAGACAGACTTCCATTGCTTGTTAGCTACATTAGCCTTGTAGCTCCAGTGCAAAACTAAAGGAGCAAACGTCAGACACCAAACTGTCTTCACGGTAAGGAGAACATTGCGTATATTTGATTATTTATTTTTTTTGCTGAACTATTCCTTTAACATTTATACCTCCAGCCTAATTTGTGAAATTATTTTAGGGCAAAAAAATAACACCAGTCAAATAAAAGTCTAGCATGAATGTTTCACAGAGTCTCAGTAAGTTGAGTACAGTACGTAACGGCCTGTATCTCTTTTTGTTTTTCACTGCAGTGAGAATTGCCAGGTGGAAGAAAGGCCTGATTGGTGGCGTGTGTCTGCTGTGCGTGATCGGGCTCGTACTCGCCCTCCTGATGCGCTACAGGGCTAAGCGAGGTAGAGAGAGCTACAGCCCGCCTAGCGTGTCTATAGCCCCCCATGCCTGACCTTCCTCTCAACAAACCCCCCCTCTTTCATCCTCTCTCTCTGTCACAGGTAAACGAGAGGCCACGATCGAGCTCTCAGTGTGAGTTCGCTTGCTTGTTCGCTTTCTCATTTCAGCTGTGTAGGGCGAGACGGTTAGCTCGTTATTATTAGCCACGGGTAATGGAGCACTAATATGGCTAGCAGGATAGTATGAGGTAACGGTCACTGCTGTGCTAGCTTAGCTTGCAGTGTTTTATTAAGCTCAGGTTACTGTTGTGCTTATTCAGATGGTGGTGGTACGGTATGCGACCATTATTAGCGTGCAGTATATGCAGTCAACTCCAGAATTATTGGCAGCCTTCATGAAAATGATGCAAAAATGAATATATAAAAAGAATAATAAGTATAGTTTTAATTTAAAACTAGTTTTAATTTTCATAAACACTGCTTTCAAAATGATTGGCTCTTCAATATTTGGAGAGAATATCAGCACTAAGACTGTTCCTGTAATGTCCAACAAGGTTGGAGACTCTTGTAGAGGATCATGGACCACTCCCTTATGCAGAACATTTCAAGCTCCTTTAAATTCTGATGTTTGTGCACGTGGACGTCCTCTTCAATTCCAACCACAGTAATGTAATTACCATAATAATGTTCTGTGTTATGCTCCTGATTTTCCAATGTAGGGAAATAGTGAGCAGGGGATCATTTCGAAACACAGCGTAAGAGATTTTATATGTGTGCAACCTCATATTTTTACCTCGGAGAAACAGGACAATACGGCAATTTGTTTGAATTTATTTTTAAATATTCTTTAGGGGTGTCAATAATTTTACCATGTATGTTTTTTTTTTTTAAGAATGGTTCCTGTAGTGTAAAATTTAAATAATTGCGTTAAACGTTTAGTTTATACAATCATTTTTGCTCATTTTTATAAAGGGTGCCAATAATTCTTGAAGTTGACTGCAGGCAGGCTACACAACTAGATTTGAGATGAATTTTAGGGATAGTTTTGACTCCTTGTAGAGACAAAAAGAAATGTGATGTGGAAAGCTGAATGTTTTTTCTTTACCCGTTCCTCAGAAAACCTGCAAGCCCTAAATACGATGATGACTCAATAATCTCACAGCCATGACACCCAGCTTTTTTAGTGCTCCTAAAGTTCTAAAGGTAGCCCATTTTTATTCTTTCCTTTCCTCTGAACGTCCGTCGTTATCCTGCCCATGGGGTGTTTCTCAGTATGCGTTCTTGTGTCCTCAAGTTGACGCCATCTTTTAATGCCCGAGTTGCATTCCAATACTCAAGAACACGAAGTGTCGAAAACAGTTTAAAAACCCGGAAATGTTCTCGATCTGCCACGAAAACCGAGGATGCATCGGTTGGTGACTTGCCGACGAGAACGAACTGAAAGTTCCATAATTAATTCCGACGTCAAGTTTTTAAGTTCTTTTATTTTAAGTAAATCGGATTTTGACATAAAACGAGGCGAGTAATGGGTCATATAGATGTCGAATCTTTGCTCATTTGGTTTAAACAACGCATAATATAAAACTTTCATAAAGCGGAGGCTCCCGTTAGATACACTAGCCTCCTGTGTTAGCTTTAGTTAGCACTAAGTTAGCATTGGCTAACGGTGAACCTAAGATGAAAGACAGATTTTCTTACTGTTATAGTTTACAGCAGTCTTTTTAAAATAGCGTATTAACCATCAGAGTGAGACTACAGGTTTAACCACTGCTTTATTATAGTGATGAAAAACAACACGGCCAATAAGCAGTCATAAAAAACGACATTTAATCATCTGTATTGTACAAAAGCGTGTTTTATTATTATTATTATTTATTTAATATTATTAAGTATTTTAAAAGTTTCTCATAAAAGTTATTCAAGAAATCCAAAAACTCTTTTGTACGATACAGACGATTAAAGTGAGTGTAATATGACGAGATGGTAAGATGGGGATTGCGCAAAAACACAGCGCATCTCAAACACGTATAGGTGCGTTCTCCGTTCTCGTGTCCTTGTGAGTTTGTTCTTGCAAGATTACGTGCCAAGAACGTCCTTCTCAAGGCCACAAGTCCGTTCTTTGCGTTCATGGTATTGAGAAACACCCCAAGAGTGCCACGCTCTACACTGTGACACAATAACTCGCTGTGAGAATCATTCTAACGTCATGCTGTTATTTTGGGAATCCAGTGGAACTCAACAGCTTTTCCATTTCATCCCCTCACCTCACCTCAATGTTCTTCTCTTTAGAAGGACAACCCCATAGTCATAGAGCCCTCACTGATGTTAAACACACACACACACACACACCATGTATATGAGATACCAGGACCGTAGAGGACGAGTAGGGTCGAGCTTGGCTGTGTAACTGCTAGCATTAGCCCTTGCTTGCGTTTGAGCTTTGTTTTCATTTCTAGCGATGTCACGGGACGATTCAACCCCCCCAAAAAAATCTTATTCCAGAGGGAGCACCACACTTTTGCACCAAGGAGATGACCAATGGAACGCGAGATGATCCGACATCACTTCCTGTTGGAACAAATAACGGGATCGCCTGCAAAATCCTGCAAGAAGTGTAGAGAAGAATCCAAATATGGAGCACGACGGTGGAAAAAAAGGAAAGAAATAGTGGAAATTACATAATAAAGGAAGATAGGATCTACACTTCTTCTTTTTTTAAAGAGACAATCAGGGATTGAAACCTGATCTTGAATGACCTTTGGCTAGAACTCAACCGTATTTTTTTCCACCATGTTTCTACATTCTGTCCTTTTATGATGTCTGCTTTTCCACCACACACTTTTTCCTCCTTATAGTTTTCAAAGAAACTGGATTTAAACACACATTAGCACATTTTTTCAAATCCAGTATGACACAAATTGATCGTATGCTAGCAGCTAGTCTGAACAGAACATACAGGAAGTCACTACAAGTCACTGCATCCTAAAAAGTAGACACATGTAAACACCAAGTACAAAGTTAGAAATCCAGCTCTGCTTCGTCTTGATCACCTTTTCAGTTTTACATTGAGCTTGTCTTTCTGTTTACACTTTTGTCCATTATATGAACTGGAGAATTTTTTTAGTGCTCCCCTGTTTGTAGTTTATAGTCATCAGAATATGTGTGTATATATTTTGGTTGATTTATAGTTTATTTGAGGGTTTTTTTGTTTTTGTTTTTTTTTTTAAAGCAAAAATAAGTAATAAAAATGCTTTATTTTGGAAAATTGGTCATCCCTTGCCTGGATTACTTTTCATATAGTGTCACATTATTGTTTTTCATAAAAAAGTCTGGAACGCTTAAAACATTTGTAGCATGTATACATGTTTATAGGTCTTTAATTCTTATTCCTGGTCTATTTACTTCTAATACTTTAATGCTGGTGTTCATGTCACTTTTTCAGGTTATATTAAATAATCTAAACAGCGCTCTACAGCTGAACATCTGGCATGCTGTTGATTTAACCAGTTTCAGTAAATGTTCGCTGTTTTTAATATATGCATATACACACACACGTTCAGCTGACTTCAGATGTGGTAAAAATGGTTAGGGTGCCAATACATTTGCTCATGATTTCATGTAACTCAGACAGAGTTTACTCAGAGTTTATTTCAGCCCTGATGTTAGTAAATGAATTTTGCAGGTGGAGGAAATCCACTGATTGCTAAGTGGTCCAAACAGCCACTTCCTGATAATCCCCAAACCTGTGCTGCACTGTACACTCAGATCTCATCCATGATTTCAGTTGTCATTCTAGAAATTTGCATTATTATTCTAGAACTTAATACTTTGGGTTGTTATTCTAGAACGTTGTGTTGTCATGCAAGACTTCTGTGATTTGAGTTGTCAAAAAGTTTTTATTCTAGAACTCTGTATTGTTCTAGAGTTGATTGTTCTTAATATATTTGAGTGGTTACATTAGAACATGTGTTTTTTAGTCTAGATTTCCATGATTTAAGTTGTTTTAAAATTCTACTTCATTAGAACTCAATAATTCAGGTTGTTATACTAGAACGTAGTGTTTTTACTAGAACTCCATGATTTGAGTTGTATATCTAGATCACTTTGTTGTTATTCTCATAACTGAGTTTTTATTCTCAAACTCTGCATTGTTATTCTAGAAGCCCATAATTTGGGTTGTTATTGAAGACTGCTTTGTTGTTCTAGAACTCGGTGTTATTATAATGATTTGAGTTGTTATTCAAGAGCAATGATTTTAGTCTAGATTTGGCCTGAGGACCTGCTTGATCTCATTTTGACTAGAGCCTGTTTGATTGGACTCAAAATCTTATGTGGAATCTAGAGCTCTGTCTGATTGGAGTCACAATATAAGGGAGACTCTAGAAGCCAGTTTGTTTAGTCTGCCTAAAATAAGTTAGAATTTTACTGAGATTCAAGTTTGATTAGAGTCAGGATTTTACTGAGAATCTTACTCAAAAACTCTTGTCCAATAGCCCTCTCTGGTTTGCGTCTATATTTGGATAAAATTTTGGAGTTCCAATAAAGGGTTCTTTAATATATGTAGATCTTGATGTACTGTCTTCATAGGCGGCTGATATTTTTATGTTGTTGTGTGTTCTATAGTCAGAGTGGCTGGCGGGAATGGAGCGGGAATCTGGAGCGAGAGACCCCCGGTTTTAGGTGAGTAAAACTTTGACTACAGCTCTAGATCTTTATAATATCTTTACAAGATAGGAACGTCTCTACAGAGTGTGTGAAATAGTGAGGCGTGTGGTTGTATCTCCAAACAGACAGCAGTGAGGCAGTAGATGTGGACGGACCAGAAGAGCCAAATGTGGAGTATACGGAAGTGCTGCATCCGCAAACCGTTGACCCCGCACGAGGTAAACCAAATTTTTATAAGCATTGCGCCAAGGAAGGCCAAAACTATTTGGCATATGCTCATAGTGACAAGCCATTGGCTACAAGATACCAAGAAATTCTTGTGTCTATGTTGGTACCGCCCGCATCTCACTATTACACCTTTACACTGACGCAGGGAAGGTGCCAAAACTTGTGCTGGGCCTGGGAAAATTTTGAAAAAGCAGCTTGTGTTATCACAGACTCGAAAGCCAAACGTAATCAGATGTGTTTCCTAACACAAGGAGTAAAAATACGCAATAAGCACAAAGTCACTGTCGGGGAATTATTATGCTCATTAGTTGCAGTGCATTTAGCTTTCATTTTTTGAATGTGTAGCTGCTTAAAGGAAGTTCTGTTAGCATTAGCATTAGCAATGTATCTCCAATTCAATTTATTGTTATTGCCAGAAAAGCATCCATTTCTTCCATGGACCATTTAAGGCTGTGATATTGTCTCAAAATCTTCAAGACCCTTCAAAACCCTTTTAATTGTTCATGTTTCTTTAAATGGTGGTCTTATTAATGAGTTGCTCGTCACTGTCGTGGTGATAAAATGACCTCTCATGACCACCCAGCTCTTGACGTCATCGGTTCCTCGGTTCCAGATCAGCAGCTTTTTGGTGCTGAATGAAACCAATTTTGCTGGTTAAGAGCTTACGTTGAAAATCATGGAACGGTTCCAGATTAGGCACGGCTCGGGCACTGTGTCTGTGGAAAAGTACTATCTGTGCTTGCTATACGCCTCGCTTTCTCTCACTCGCTTTTTTCCTTTTTCTCTCCTCCTTTCTTCTTTACTACCCGCCTCCTGTCATGTCCTCTGTCTGGCTTTCATGCATTTTGGAGGAAATTTTTTTAACTTTTTGCCTCCCTCTCTTTCTCTAAATCCTTTGAACATTTCTCCATTTTGCTGTCTTTCTCTGAGTAGATAAGAGTAGATACACATCCACACTTCCTGCGAGGGCTCGGGCTGCTCTTACACTCTATTAAATAAGGGTTTGGGCCTCTTTTTTCTAAACAGTGGCATCTTTCGTGGTATAAACAGGAAAGGCTGAGCTAATTACCCCAGTAGAGCCCTCATCATTCCCAAACGGTGTGCTGTTAGCTTTCATAGGCTACATAGCGAGCGCTTTATCACGGTGGGATGAATCCGGGAAATCCGACCAGTTTTATAGCTGTAGTGATGTTTAGTAATGATGTTTAGTCATTTGGAGATAAAGGGACATTCCAGACCATTTTTGTCTCCATATGTGTCTTGATTGTTGCTCAGTGATACACCACACAAGACAAGCGGGAAAGCGGCCTTTTGTTTTTATGCTCAAAATAATCTAAAACTTCTCCATATGCCAGACTCTGTATTAACTCCTAAATCTTTACTCATTAGAGTTTAATCATACTTTTTTTTCTTCTTTTTTTTTGTATTTTTATTGACTGTTTTTACATTGGAAAAAAATGTTGGGGCGGAGAATTAAAATAAAAAAAAACGCTCAACTCAAGAAACGTAATAATTACATATCGGGCAGTGCTGTTACAATTTAAAATAAAAAAAATTCACCAAAAAAAATACATAAATAAATACAATAAATGCATTAACTATAGAAGTGTTATACTAATTATTATTTGTTAATAATTATTGTAACACTGTTTAGTTATTTTATTATTTTTTTTACTTTACTTTTACCTTAATTTTGTACTTCATATGAAATGTCTTTACATCATGTTCTACCTATTTTTTTAACTGTTGTTGTTTTTTTGCGTTTTTCCTGTTTGGCATGTTTTGTGTTTCTGCACACACATTTGAAATGTATGAAAGGTGCTACATATAAAATAAAAGTTATTATTACCATCATTACTGCTATTATTATTATTATGAAATACCAACTGCTAAATCTTCTTTTCTTTCTCGCTCTTTATCCTTCAATCCCTCCATCTTTCTTCAGTTCCGTTGAGGAAAGGCACAGATACGGTATACAGCGAGCTTCAGACCCCTTCACAAGGTATGGCATAATCCGCATAAACATTAAAAAACATGGCTGATGTTGCAGTTATTAATACAGCACATGTCTGTATGGCTACTTTTTCCTCCAACAGACCTGGGATCAGTTTTAGTCAAATACAAGAGTGGTGTTCTTCACCCCCAGTCCTGATGAGGTTAATGAGGACTAGAGTTACATAATCGCGCTCACTCCTCTATCAGGTGTCCACTTCCTGTCTCTGTTCTCTGGAATGTCCTGTTTGCTCCACGTCCAACATATTTCAACACGTGTTGTTGGTTTTTTGTTCAATTAAGCTGACCGAAGTCAACACGGAGCGTTATCACAAAATGACTAAACCTGAAAGATTTAAAACTCATCCTTGGCTTTTGCTCACAGGGGAGGAAGTGTTTTTTTGAATAGACGACATTTACTTGGGAAATGTTTTTTAAAGCGAAGGCATATCTCAGGGCTCTATTCTAGGACCGCTGTAATTTTCCTGATATTTTAAATGACGGGTAATAAAGAAAATTCCAACAATAATAACAGCTCTCTAATCCTGCACTCCTTCTGTAAAGCAAGCCATGCTGAATGTTAGATGTCTTTTGATTTTACGACGATAAAATAAACCATTACATGACTTTTTAAGTCTGCTCGCGCTCTGATCCTCCTGCTCTCTAGCCTTTAGCAGACAGAGGAAAAAAGGGAACAGATAGAAAGAGCGAGTGGGAGTGAAAGAGAAGGAAAAGAAACTCGTATCTCGGATGAATGTAATAGGAAGGGTGTATTTCACTGATGTTAGGGAAACGACCTATTATGCAGAGTGACTCAAATGCATTACACTGATACAGCCTTTGTGGGATAATGATAAAAAATGCTGTGTGAATGCGTGTGTGTGCACCGATGAAAAAAAAAAAAGAAGAAAAAAAAATGGTCCAAGTTTCCAGACCAGGAACAAAGAACCAGGGCCGTGGTTTCCTTTCCTTTCAACACAAATACACGCAGAGACACAAACACACATGACCTCACCAGTCCTGTAGAGGAAAGACCGTTAGTCAGCTTTAAAAAATCTGGAATGGTTGCGTGAGAGTCACTAAACACTTGTGATCACAGCTTTTTAAACATACTTTTGTATAAACGCACAGGGAAATTAAAGACAATAGAACAGTAAGCCGGTGTGTAGTAACACCTATGATCCACTGGGGGTGCCGTCCTGCCCCTGCAGCTTTAAAATCAGTATCAGAATTTTTCTATTTGCCAAGTACAATGAGTGAATGATTTTTTCTTCATAAATTCAAGTAATATGGGATAGAAATCCACAGTACAAAACAAAAGAATAAATATATGTGTAATAGGTTTTATGAACAGTAACATTATAAACACCAGTGTTGGGTACTGTTAAAAGATATGCACAATAGGTGAAGTGGTTATATACATTATACGTATAAGTTGTGTGTGGAATTAAGATGCCCTTGTTTATGAGAGTTATAATCTGGGGAAGCTGGTTAGTCCCAATCTTTATGCCACTGATTTGTAAGTCCCAGTTTTAAGGTTCTAATTCTGGGTCTGTAGGGCTCTGACTCTGGGTTAGTCCCAGTCTTTAGGGCACTGATTCCTGTTTAGACTCAAATCAAATAAAACAGGAGCAAGCTGGATAGCCTCTGGACATAGCTGCGCCATCTTGGAATCCCAGACTTTAGGGCTCTGAATCTCGGTTACACCCAGTTTTTAAGGTTTTAACTCATGGTTAGTCCCAGATTTTAGGAGTCTTAACTCTTGGGTAGCCCCAGTCTCCACCACTTGGCTTGTCACAGGCTTTAGTGCTTTAACTCTCGTTAAGTCCCAGTCTTTGTGGTTCTGACTCTTGGTTAGATCCAGTGTTTAAGGTTCTAACTCTTGGTTAGTCCCTGTCGTTAGGGCTCTAACTCCCAGTCGCCAAGGCTCCACCACTCGGTTCGTCCCAGTCTCCAAGGCTCCACCACTCGGTTCGTCCCAGTCTCCAAGGCGCCACCACTCGGTTAGTCCCCACCACTCGGTTAGTCCCAGTCGCCAAGGCTCCACCACTCTGTTAGTCCCAGTCTCCAAGGCTCCACCACTCGGTTAGTCCCAGTCTCCAAGGCTCCACCACTCGGTTAGTCCCAGTCTCCAAGGCTCCACCACTCGGTTAGTCCCAGTC
>JAOUQW010000011.1:6542974-6555063 GCA_028565825.1 Olivaichthys viedmensis
CCCCTTTTTATTAAAAAAATAAAAATTTATATATATATATAAAATAATTTTACAGATTTTTACTGAGGAACAACATCTGTAAAACTTTACACTCATTAAGAATGCGAGGATATATGAATATGCATGATTATGCAAATTTGAAAAGTTGTAAAAAACCCGCCCCCTCCCACACTACTTTTTTTTTTTTTTTACAGTTCTGTGAAAGTCTGTTTTCAATGTAAAAATGTGAAACGTGCAGTGTGGGAACAGGTCTAAATACCCAAATCTATAGAATCATAATAAGTCATTCAAGAGGAGTTAACGATTAAAAAAAAAAGCTAGCATAGCGGGAAAAAAATCACCAGACTTCAGTGAACTGCCTCTAAAGGTGTGGAAAATGCAGTGCCTCTATATTCTGTACATTCTCTGTACGCTGTGATGTGATTGTAATTCTCTCTGTGTTCATGTGTTGCGCTGAGTTCTCCGGTGTGTGTGTTCCACTGCAGCCTCACCCTAAAGGGGCCAGGATAGACGTGTCCATAAACGAGTGTTACGACGGCTCCTACGTAGGGAATCCTCAGGACATCCACAGCCAGCCGGGATTCGCCTTCAGCCGCAACGGCCCCGTCAAGAGGACGGCCGTCACCCACATCCTCGTCTGCAGGTACGGGCCAATCAGAGCGCGGCTATAGAAGAGAACTGAAAACTCGCGTCATTAGAATGTCAGTATTGTGGAAAAGGTGCAGAAGATTTTAGTTCGGTTTTGATTCGTCTGCCAATAATAATTTATGCACCTCTTCCTGGGACTGATGTGTTTTTAAGCTGTTTAAACTCGGAGACGCTGATCTCTGCCGTAACGCGGGGGAGTGTGTGTGTGTGTGTGTGTGTGTGTGTGTGTGTGTGTGTGTCAGGCCCAAGCGCACGAAGCCGAGCCTGTCTGAGTTTCTGGAGTCGGAGGACGGTGAGCCGGAGCAGCAGAGGACGTACGTGAGCGGCCATAACCGCCTGTACTTCCACAGCGACAGCTGCATGCCGCTGCGTCCTCAGGAGATGGAGATGGACAGCGAAGACGAGCGGGACCCCGAGTGGCTGAAAGAGAAAACCGCCACGGTCAGCTTCTTGCCTAAAAGCTCACGTGAAACTGAAACGATGGATATACAGGCTTTGTATATTTTCATACAGGCTTTTCAACGTAAAAAAGCTTAAATTTATTTTTAGTGTAATGTTAGCGCTAAGCTACCGGCCGCGCCGCCCCGTAACCCCGTAACTTCTAGAGTAGCTGTGATGATGTTATAACCTGTGAGAAAAGCTTAGGCGCTTGTTGTAATATGAAAGTATAATATTTAATCGTGTCGTGTCTAGAACAGTTTTTGAAACCGTGTCCCGATTTGTGATCTGTAGCAAATCGAGGAGTTCACGGACGTGAATGAGGGCGAGAAGGAGGTGATGAAGCTGTGGAACCTCCACGTGATGAAGCAGGGGTACGTGTTCTGGCCAGACGCATGACTCGGTGCGCGAGTAGGAGATCCTCGGGGGTTAATGTCTGTTTTCCGTCCAGGTTCATAGCAGACAACCAGATGAACCAGGCCATTATGCTGTTTGTGGAGAACTCTGGACCCCACATCGCACGCAGGAACCTGTGGCGCAACTTCCTGCTGCACCTAGTCAGCATGCACGACTTTAACCTGGTCACCACGGCGACCATCGACCGGGCGATGACGCGGCTGCGGGAGATCCAGGCCGAGCTGCCGAAGCCGGAGGAAAACACCTGCAACAGCCACGCCGTCTCCTCGGGATACGCCCTCCACGGCAAACGCACCAAAAGCGGCGTCACTGACTGAACGAGCCGCGAAATCAACTCCGCTGTGGTTCAGCGCTAAACATAACGTTATATTTCACAAAGCTAGCTAGGACTGTCAGTCAAGAACGTCATCACGACTGTGCAGGAAGTCTAGGAATCGGTTCTGTGGTTCTAGACAGCACTGAAAATTTGGTTTTCTAGAATCAACAAAGCTTTTCAAACTAAAGACAAACTGCTGTAATTCCCAGACAGCCATTATCACAACTTTAGGGATTAAAGTTTGCTTCTTTTTGTTCTTTTTTTTTCAAAAATTCTCAGCAACTTCTTGAGATGAAGCTGACGTAAGACTATCAGCCGGGCTGCTGTGGTTCTCCTGACGTTTCTTGTGCAGTTCTAGAAAGCAATTCGTTCTAGTTTTCTAAAATTTCCAGAAGCTTTTTGAGTTAGAAGAAATAGCGCTGAAGCTAAAGCTGTAGAATTTCCAGCCAGCTTCACAAGTTTAATGTGTTGAGAAAGCATAGAAATTTATTTTTTTCCAGAGAGCACTGAAATGTTTCTTGGGTTTTCTAGAATTTACAGAAACTTTTAAGAGCAAGTTATAGGATTCTCAGCCAGCGACTCAAGACTAACTGCTCTAAAGAGTTTCCAACACTGAAATGTTTTGTGTGATTCTAGAAAGCAAGACACTTTGGGTTTTCTAGAGTTTACAAATAGCTAGACAAAGCTATGCAATTGCTGTCTTTCTGAAAATCATCAAAACATGATCCTAAAAAACATCAGAAACACTGTTATAGGGTTCTCAGCCAGCAAGTGAAGAATAGCTAATGCAATTTTCTGGACTTTGAGAAATAGTGAAATTTCTAGAAAGCACAGAAAAAGTTTCTGTTGAAGCTTTTTTACAATTTTTACTAAAGCTTAAGGTTCAACAATCCTCTGCCAGGCACCTCAGACTAGCTGCTATAGTTCTCTTCTGTCAGGCTTCGAGAATGTGTGAAGTCTAGAAAGCAATTCTGATTACAGAAAAGTTACAGGATTCCCAGCCAGCCTCTAGAGTGCACAGACATTTTCTATGTGATTCTAGACAGATGACAGAAACTCTTTTTTGGTTTTTTAGAATTTAGTGAAACAGAAGCTGGAGTTGGGCACGCACCATCTACATTTTACAAATCGCAAGAAACTGTTTTTGGTTTCTGGAATTCACGAACATTTCTAGAGCTGATAATTCTGAACCATAGCCGAGTTGATTTCGGACGAGGCCTCGTTCGCCTGAGAGAGAACGTCTTAAAATAAATTTAAAAAAAGGACATTTTACACTCAGCCACCAGTTTTAAGGACTGACCCTTGTGTTTTTGTACCACACAGTGAGTCACTGTTTTTTTTTTTTTCCATCAGATACGACGCAGAGACCGAAGGTTTTTCTTTCCCGCGTCACTCCGCCCTCACAATCATGACGAGGGTGCAGTGTTTTTTACGCCGTTATGTGAGTTACTGTAGAATGGGTAAACTGCTAGTCCTGATTATTTGTATGTTATTTTTTTTACAGTTTGGTTCAGTCGTCTGTTAGCATTTCACTTGTTTTGATAGATGATGGCTTTCCTGTTTTTTTTTTCTGTTTTTTTTTCTCCTGTTCATCTGATCTTGGCAAACGATGAATGGGTGCGTCATCAAGTGTCCATGGATGTTTCTAGATCACCAATTGATGCGGAAACACCGTGTTTTATTATGACTTTCCCTTTCGAGTGCGGCACTTTTTCTGTACTGACTCAGCATTATTGATTAATCAGCAATATTATCTGAGCTCTTTCCTCAGTCTCGCTTGTATTTTCCCCCCAATATTGCCTTTAATGTAGGTCGAAGGCGCTCTTTGGACAAAATTGGACTGCTTTTAAAAATGAATGAGTGGATGGATGGATGAAAAGAGGGAGCATTGCAAACCCCCTCCTGTGAATTATTTTTTTATTTTTTATTTTCAACAAACAACTGAACACAAGTCTAGAGTAGTTTTCCAAAAGCTGGAAATCTTGTCAGGACGCTAGAATCCGGTAAGTAAGCGTGTCGTACTTTTATGAAATGCCAAAGTGGATGAAATACAGCACTCAGAAATACAGTTTTCCCTTTCGATATACAGTGTATATTTCAAATTGTGTTCACTTTACAAAATTGCATAAGTTTTCCTGTAACATGGAAATATGGCAAATTAAAAGTGTTTTAAATGGAAACGATGCGTTTGGTCCCGTCTCTCAGGTTCTGTTTCGGGGACCTGGTTCCTTAAAGTTAAAGTTTGTTGTGTTGATGAATTGTCTAGTCCTCAAATGGGAAAGAAAAAAAGAAGTTAATTTCACTATCACATCGAAATCTGTTTTGTGATTCTAGAAAGCACAGAAACCTCTTTGTTGACCATTAAAACTACATACTGCACATTTTTAACCACTGTTTAACTTCTAAGCATTTAAAAAACCAACGAGAAGCTCATTTCAGAAAGGGTCCATGCTTACCGATGAGCAGGAGAAAATAAGAAGTGGACAGCTTCTTCTTATCGTTTATTTTAGTAGTAATACAAATCAATAGTCACTGTACTTCTGGAAAAAAAGGTGTGAGACTGGAGCAGTTATCAACATAAAATAACAACTACAGCAAAAATAAAGAAATTCCATAAATGATTGACAGAAAATACAATAAAATAAGGATTATGGGATACAAACCTCGAGTTCATAATGTTTAAAAAAAAAGTGTTATATTTTTTAAAGTGTAGGAGATGTTAGTTAGATGTTAGAAATTAATTTCTACTCGCCAAATGTCAACTTTTAGGAGAGTTTAATTTTCTTCTTCTTCTTTTGATTGCAACGAGCCAGAGCATCCAGCTGGTGACGTCACGGGGATCCCGGAAGCGAATTTCCCCGCTCACTTTTAACGTGGTTTATTTTATTTTTTTTAATATTATATTCATTTTCGGTTTGCCATAAACTTCTTTTCGGATTACACATTGCACTTAATTCAGGAAAATTTGTTTTTCCTGAATTTTTATTTATTTTTTACTCCGTAGCCGATTATATTTCGCTTCACGATCATCGCGGGTTACGTTCCGGACGTCTTGACGTCATCCTTTAGCCGCGCTGTGATTGGTCAGTGCGACGTGCCTGACGCGGGAAGGTTCCGCCATTACCAAACCACGTGGCAGCGGATAGTTTCGTTAAATAACGTTAGTTTTATTTAGGTTCTAAAGGTTCTAAGGGCTCTAAGGGCTTGAGCCATATGACTTTGCAACAACAGCGGTAAGTTGTAAAGACACACGAAGTCACGCGTAGACGCCGGATGTTGGCACGTGGCTTCACATTTTATCAACAGGCGCCGCATGGACTTGAGAAGAAAAGGGAAGTGACGTCACATCCTCCTCTTTACATGGCTTTGTGTAAGAAGTTCCTCCCGCCCGAGTGCACCTGCATCACACAGCCCTTTACAGGAACTGACAAGCGTGGTAAATGCGAGAAGATCCAGGAGAAGAGCCATGAAGGCCAAGCAAAGATCAACAGACTCAAAAGATCAAAGAGGATCAAAGAGACTGAGACAGAAAGTGAAACCAAACACTCTTCAGAAATCTGCCTGATGCTCGATAAATGTCCAGAAATCCGTCCTGAGGTCACTGATAATGATGGAAAGGCCTCAGCAAGTGCACACACACCCACCCCGAGCGTGAGACCTGCCCCAGAACCTGACATGTTACCCATGAAGGGGTCCCTCAAACAAAGTGAGCTTAAAATGAAGCCACTAGAAAAATCCGTCCTCGCCGATGGAGCTCGGAGTTTGAGTAGGACAGGATCGCAGTCAGACATAATCGACCTCTGTGGAGGTGAAGGAGCAAGCCTGCGTGAACATGGGCCTCATCGGCGTCCCATGTTTAGTCAAGAACGTGTGAAGGAACCGAGACGCAGCGAGAAGAGCGGTTCATCATCCTCATCATCATCATCAAACACCACTGAAAATCAACGCAACATCCAGCCACACATCATCTCACAGAGTGTGACCGAAAAAACACCTCATTCTTCTTCCAAATCGTCAACCAACCGAGCGAGGGTGAGTCCTCATCATCGGTTACGCCATATAATCACGATGGTGTTGTTATCGTGGAGGCTCCAAAATATAACTGTAAAAAAAACAAACCCAAAACAAGTTTGCATCCTTTGGTGTGTCTCTATAACATCCTCGGTTTTGTTCTCTTGTCGGTTCCAGAGCTCAGATATAAGCGCGAGGTTCTCACACCACACCCGTGAGGAACTGCTGGAGCGGATCCACGCTCAGAACCCACGCTTCCCAGTGCGACGCTTTTTCTCTCAGCTGCTGAAGAGACACGGTGAGTCTGAGAACGAGGAGAGCATCAGATGGCCTCGGTGCGTTTACATGCACACTAATAATCTGATCCTGTCGGATTGCGGCATTAATCGGATTATTCGGGTGGTCATATAAACAGCGTAGTCTGATATCTGAAATCGGAGAAGGGCTGTCATTGGAGTTCAGGAAATCTAATAAAAGCACCTGGATGTTAGCCGAGTGATCGGATTACTCAGCGCATGTATACGCTTCATCAGATCTTTTTCAGTTTGCAACATATGCCTTTGTGTAGAAACTTGGAGATTTTACGCACTAAGTGAATCAGATTACTGATGTGTTTTATTGGCCATCCTGTCGTGTATTGTGTTTTTCTGACACTCTTACACTTTTACATGTGTATAGTGGCCTGTCTTTTACCTTACGTTATGTTATATGTTACTTATGTGCTTCTTTTATCCTGTCCTCTATTGCATCTTGTCCCTTTGGATTAATTTTATATATCGCCAATATTATGAATTAGTTGCAGCATTATTTGGGCAGCGTTTGTGCTCCTTTTGTCCAGTTTTGGACATATTTGTAGTAATATGACGTAATTCTGTAGAAATCCATGATAGTTTGAAAAACATGTTTGACAGATTGAGGATTAATTCATTAAAAAATCAAATAAAATACAATATGATGATAATATCGTGAATCGTAGGTAAAAGCTTGGGGCGTTTGTCATCGCACACGAGATCACGGTTTCCTTCAGCTGTGCCGTGAGGTTTGTCATGTGATTAACGCTCAAACTTCAGTTTTTTAACGTGCTTTATAAGTGAACGTCATTCCTTCAGGAGAAATTAAAGGCGCCACAGTCGTCCCATTGGCTGGAAAGAGGAAACGTGAAGTAGAATCTCAGGGTGACGGAGGTTTGCACAAACGCATGCGCTCGAGCCAGGACCCTGGGTTTGTGATGAACACATCCGAAAGTCGCGTGAGGAACAGACTGAGCGTCAGCCGCCGGAGGAAACGGCAGCCTGCTGAAAACACGGCGGGGGACACGGGGTGGCTTCAGGACGGACACGATGACGTGAGTGAAGACCACGTGCCCTGGACGGAGAAATATCGGCCTCGGCGCTCCGATGGCGTCATCGGGAATTCAGCCGCAGTGAGGAAACTGCACAGGTGCGTGCCGGCTAGGCGTGTGCCGATAATCAGTCACACAATACTATCACGATATTTATATTTATATACATTTTTGAATGCATTTTTGAAGTAATACTGTAAACCGTGATTAAAGCTTACACGATTATCATAGTATTAAAATTAATATTAGCTCACGTCTTGTGTCGGGTGTAAATATGTTGTTGATTTTTATTTAAATGAGCATCGCATCAGAATCAGCAAATGATTGAGCGCCACACTGATCAACACTAAAAGCTGTGTGTTGTTATTATCTAATGTACAATAAGGAACTCATTTAAATTTTATATTAATTATTGCTTAGACAGATGTATGAATGTAATATTAAATCACAAAAATGCTAATATAATCACAAATAATCTGTTATTTCTTTTAAAAAATCCTAATATAATTTTATATATAAAAAAAAAAAGATAATACAGTCTTGAACAATTTCTGTCTATTTTTATTTTATTTTTTAAAAATTCTAATATAATTTTGAATTCCTTTTTATTTTCTATATTTTTAAAGTCATAATTGTCTTGAATAAGTTTTTTTTTTACAAAAATCCTAACATAATCCCAAATATGGGTTCTTAATATTTTAAATCCAAATAAAATATCAAATTCCCTCTTAAATAATTTGTTTATTTATTTATTTATTGAATAATTTCTGTCTAGTTTTATTTAACAAAAATCACAATGTAGTATTTAATAATCTGTGTAAATCTGATTCTTGTTGTTGCCGTGGGTAACAGCTGGCTGAAGGAGTGGAGGTTGAGAGCGGACGTGGAGGAGAGGAGGAAAAGACGAGAGGAACACAGGATGAAGGAGGAGAGCAACGGTAACACACAGACACACACACGCACACATGCATACACACAGACACACACACACACAGGCACGCACATGCGCGCACACACACATATACAGACGCACACACACATACAGACGCACACACATACATACACACATGCAGACACACACACACATGTATGCGCACACACACAGACGCACACACACACACACATGTATGCGCACACACACAGACGCACACACACACACACACGTACGCACACACACACACACACACACACACATATATGCACACGCACACAGACACACACACACACGGCTCGGGCTCGTGGTGATCAGCACGCTGTTCCTCTCTCTGGTCTCAGGGTCGTGGGACTGTGGGGATTTTGAGGGAGACGTGCTGATGGAGGAGTGTGAGGGCGAGTTGTGTAACACGGCGCTGATCCACGGCCCTACAGGAGTGGGAAAGACTGCAGCTGTGTACGCCTGCGCACACCAACTGGGCTTCAAGGTCCGACACACACACACACACCTCGCTTACGTCAAATATTAATAAAATAAGTAAACTGATGAACAATTTCTAATGAGTGGAGAAACGACTTTAATAATAATAACAATAATAATATATTTATTTATAGAGCACTTTTTCATTTTGGGTTCAAAAAGTGTTTTACACATAAAATATCAGAAAGTCAAAATAAAGTATTTATGATCAAGCACGTTAAAAAATAATTAATAATAATAATAAAATTTTACAATCACTAATGAATTATCTATAAATATAGTGTTAGTGCTATAAATCATGAAAACGTTATTTAACAAGATCAAAGACCCAATAGCTATAAATAAACTAAATTAAACACGTATTTAATCTGGATTTAAAAACAGCTATAGCGTTAGCGTTAAGTCTTATTCACCAAGTGTCCAAGATGTCCAGGAATTTACAGTAAAATAGAGGTGTGTGTGTGTGTGTGTGTGTGTGTAGGTGTTTGAGGTGAACAGCTCGTCTCTGCGCAGTGGCCATGTTGTCCTCTCTCAGCTCAGAGAGTCGACTCAGTCTCACCAGGTGGGGGCGCCGCGCTCCGTCTGTAACACACACACACCTGCTGCAGCCTCGCGTGAGTACACACAAGTTCGTAACTCACTTTTATGCATTTAGCATTTTTGCTAACAAACACGTTTGGCCTTGTTTCCCTTCCTGAGAAGTGCTTTAGAGACGCTACTCGTCCTGTAAGACTAGCTAGCCTTCTGCTGACACGACTTTTGCTGATTCTTTATTCAGCACATTCTGTATCTGTGATGAAGTTGGTGTTCTCTCTGTCAGTGAACAAAGCTTTATGTATTGCTCTTCTGATGGCTCTCAGACAGTATCTAGGTTAAACACCTGATTTTCTCTTTACCTTTCATTGATTTTGTATTACTTCTTGATTTCTTTTTAATTTGATGTATGCATCGCTGCGTCTTCAACTGTTTGCCTTTTTTTGTAAGTCGCTCTGGATGAGAGCGTCTCCTAAATGACTAAATGTAATGTGAGGTCACTTTTGGTCTGCGCCTGATCGTGCTTTGGATACGACCGATCCAGTGTTTTTGAGTCAAATACAGTGGCAATGAAAACAATCCCAGATTTTCAATGGACCCCACTGTATATGTGTGTATATATATTTATATTTATATATATGTATAATCTAATGTTATTTTATATCGACTGCAGTACAAAATCCTAGAGTCACAACTAGTTGTTGTTGTTTTTTTTTTTTTTTAGACAGTCACTATTAAGTAACAACTGAAAATAACCGATATAGAAAGTATGAGTTTCTTGTTAGCAAGAAGACCAAAATAAGCTACAAAGGGAACGATTTCTACCAAAAACAAATGACCTCAGTTCTTTCTTGCTTTGTCGATAACCATAATAGGGACATAATCTTGTTTATAAAGTGCTCATATTTCAAAAAATTAAATAAAAGGTGAATGCGTTCAAAACCTGAGGCATTAAGTTTAAGGGGGTGGAGTTAAAGAGTTATTAATTTATTTATTTATTTATAAAAGTCAGTCCAATGGCACTGTTTCCTGTGGAGTCAGTGTTCAGCGACTGCATCTTAAATACATTTATAAAGTAGCTTCCCAAAACTGAAACAAAACACGCACTTTTACTGCTTCCTGTTTACAACCCCGCCCCCTTTGTTTGATGGACAGCCTGCGAATGTGTAGAACCTTCGGGAATGTTCCAGGTTTTCAGAAGCACTTTTGGCCGAGCATGCACGAGGCTGTAGATGTAGATGTAGATGTTCCCGTGTGTCTCAGGAGAAGAGGCTCCACGAAAAGCGGTGAGCTCCTGCAGAAAGCCGTCAGTGATCTCCCGAGCGGCTTCCAGAAAGAAAAGTGCTGCACCACCGTCCATCACTCTTACACATTTCTTTAAGAAAACCTCCAGGACTGTGAACAAGCGCACTGATTTTCACCCACAAGGTACGTCAATATATATTCAGCACAATATCGAAAATATTAATATTAAAATAATAGGGTTTAGTCTGTGTCTGTTTTTTTTACCACATGCTAGTTAAATCTTTAACAGGTGCTGATGATGTCACGCTTGCTGAGTCTGGATTTAAAGAAGAGCGCTGTGAAGATGCTGCTTTAAAGAAAAAGGGCAAAAGAGCGCCGATATCCCTCATCCTGTTTGAGGAGGTAAATATAAATATCACTGATGTGTACCGTTATTAAATGCTCATATCTGCCTGACCTATCCCAGTTCACCATATTATCACGATATTGTACTGTAAAGGAACTACATTGCTGAAATATTACTCCACAGTCCGCCATGTTTTTTTTACACTTCTATATCGTCTCTGTCCAATGAAAAACATGTATCTCCACTTTTTTCCATATATGGAATGTGGGTAAAAACCTCCATCTACCCCAAAGCAGCTAACATCTAAACGACCAATGAACAGCTGTTAAATCACAACGTGAATTTCGGATTTATTGTGTCTGATTTAATTATATGAAAAAGTTTTTTTTCATCGGATAGCGCCAATATTCGCGCCTGGCCGCTGAACAGAATTATGGGATCACTTTATTTTCTTTTTTTTTTCTTTTTTTCTTTGCCCAAAATCTGGAAGACAGCCGTGCGCCAACGTGCACAAGTGTGGTCACTTTTAAAATATTGTCACTCTACCCCTGTGTTCCCTTGTGGAGTAGGTAAAGGGCTAGGCCGTTATCGTAAAATAAATATGAAATATCGTTATATATAAGCCTACATGATAGTGATATTATGTATGCTAGACATATCTCCTCCTCTTCTGGGATATATGATGATTTTAAGTGTTTGCTCACTGCAGGTCGACATCATCTTCGATGAGGACGTGGGGTTTCTCACAGCCATTAAGACTTTAATGAGCACAACCAAGAGACCCATCATTCTGACCACCAACGGTGAACTTCACTGTCTCCAAAAAAACAGTTTAGCATCGACTACAATACAATAAAATAGCTTTATTGTCACTGTACAGGTGTCTCCCAGTATCTGATGCTTATACACAACATGATGAATATTATTTGTTATTATTTGTAGATAGGAAATAATCTGTAAGACTGAGGCCCTGATTTTACCAAGATCCCAAATAACGAGTGGGCGTGTTACTATTTTCAAAAGTAGATAAAAACAGTGTAATGTAAATGAGGATTTTGTGTGTTTTAATTGTTCTCGATAGCCGCAGCGAGTTCAGATCTCCCGGAGGAGTGAAACTGAAACTAAAACTCAAGTATAACGCTGATTAAAGGCAGTGAGACGCGTCAAAAAACTGTTCAAAATACAACATGAGTGTAAAATAAAAGCGTGTAGACATGAGTGTGAGTTTATTAATAAGGTAAATGTGAATGAAAATTTTTTCACAGGCTGTTTAAATACTGTCGGTGTCGGAGGTGTGAACATGCGGCGAATATCTAATATAACACCTACTTTACTGCTTTAATAATAAATCATCATTTAGAGAAACTTCCTGATTGTT
>JAOUQW010000011.1:6566730-6577714 GCA_028565825.1 Olivaichthys viedmensis
ATATCCCAGCATGTTGGTAAGCTGGGGTCAGAGGTCAGGGTCAGCCATGATACAGCGCCCCTGGAGCAGGGAGGGTTGAGGGCCTTGCACAAGGGCCCAACAGTGGCAGCTGCAGCTTGGCAGAGCTGAGGCTTGAACCCACGACCTTCTGATCAGTAGGCCAGTGCCCTAACCAGTGAGCCACCACTGCCCCACTAAAACCCTGTCACACGTATGTGTAATTGTGCGTCAAGCATAACGTTAATTAAAGGTGCCGAAACGCGTCAAAAAAACAACAACAACTGTTTGATATGAATGCAAAATAAAGAGGTAATATTAAGTCATAATTTTGATTTTTTTTTTTAATTCCTCGTTATTCTGAGAAACTTTAATAAAAAATAACGGCTTTATTTTTTCCTCAAATAGCAGAAACAGACCTACACAAATGTAATGCCTGCCGTTTGGTCGTATTAATTTGAGCATGCAATCGCCGTTCCTGATAAGACTTTCAGGGTTGCAATTCACACTGTGGGTGTGAAAATAATGTACTTGCATTGACACTGCCCTGTATTTTGCACTTTTAGGTAGAAAAGCCCCAAATTGCATATTAAAAACGCAAACATTTAGTAAACCAGGGCCTTAGTGTTTCATTACCAGGCCAGAGACCCAATGAGTGCATGAGTGTACCTCAGACGTTCTCGGTCTCAGTCTTAATGACCCATGCAAAACACATTTTTTAAATTTTTGAGTGAGTTTTGTCTGATTTAACAGCACCTCACTCAGTTCAGCTTACTAGCTAATCAACAAGCTCTTTAAGAGTCAGGGGTGTCAGTGAAGAAAAACCCAAAAACACAATTGTGGGTTCACAAGCCTGGAACTGAACTGTGGTGTAGGTTTGGTGTGTGATTTAGTTTAAGCCTGATGATAGCAGTCATCGACATGCAGGTTGACTTTCACAGAACTGCGGCATTATAAAAAGGTGATAAAGACACGTCTGCTTTTATGAGCCACCGGGGAAGATAAGAAAACAATAAGCGTCACCTTGAGCACAGCTGTGTCCTGAGATTAAGGGAGAATTTCTCAATGTAATGTGGCCGCTCTATACTGCAGCCTATGTGATAAACTCTACTTGCTTGTACATTGCAGATCTACACATATTGTGCATGTAAAATTTACAGTATGTGACATGATTGGAACAGATCCTAGTTAAAAATATGTTACTCAACAACAAAAAGCACGTCATTCATCATAACAGTCAGGGTAAATCAGGTAATAACCTCTGAGTGAAGTCAGTGTGTGTGCGTGTGAAAGAGAAGAGTGTAATATTAACACAAAGGAGTAAAATCCACCAGAATGAAGGAGGTGGTAAAACAGAAGAGATGGTCTATTTCATCTTCCCTTATTCTCTGAATATACAATATGATTCACATCACTTACATCACCCTGTCTTTTTCCCCCCATGTAATTCCACTTTCAGAATGCCTCACAAACAGCAGCTGACGATCACACCAAATACGACACATAAGGCAAAAACTTACCATCAACCCTCACACAGGGAAGTTGAGAAAACTAAAACTACGGCTCAGGCATAGTCTAAATACTAAATACAACCTGTAACGCCACTAACAGGAGTCACTTCAGGTGTAGTATAACCAGGAACCTTGGAACAATCTCACTTAATCAAATTTACCGACACAAATAGATTAAATAGTATAATCAATATTTGTACAAATGTTCCAGTGTCGCCTACATGGAGTTTCTAATGTTAACACACATCATAAGTATCATTACTGCAGTTATCTGACAGTTCATCATTTTGAAGATAAGAAAGTATTCTGTTTTAGCAACACAGACAAAATGCAACACACTCCCTTGAACTCCACATAATAAAATCAGCAATGATTCACACGTAATGTGATGCTGTGCACACTATGCAGTTATAATACTTATAATACAGTACAACAGTCTGCAATGTACACCAAAGGGGTTTATTTAATTATGCAGATTTGTACTGTTTATAACTCTTTCCCTCCAGTGTTTGACATTGAGATTTCAACACATTATTTTTACATAAGGGTCAAAATAGACTAATTTGTGAATTTGTGAAATAAATGATTAATTTGTGCTTTTATTGTGACTTTTTATTCTTCTTTAAACATTTGATGTTAGAATTGCAATCGAGACTGTACTAGCACTTTTTCCACTGGACAGCACGGCATGGCACGGCTCAGTAACCAGTTCCAATGTCGGTTTGCCATCACATAACGCTACCCGTGAAAGTAGGAGTTTTCTGGAGGTTGTCAGGTAGTGACTAGTGACGGACACAAGTACTACAAAATACTACACGAAATAAAATAAACAATTTTTTAGATGAAACCAGGCGTATTTGACGTCAAAATGTGCATGACGCTGTCGTGTGTCTTCCTCACAGGGTGAACCACTGAGCACGAGACACAGCGAGTTTCTGATTTAATGTCGGCAAGCAGCCCAAACACCAATGCGTGTGCTAATACTTTAATCTTTCTGAAAAAAACAGAGAAGCGTGAGTGCAAACATTGTCAGATTATTCTGAAAGACGATTTTGGACTTTATTTCTTCCTTAATATGTCAAAATATATTTGTATTCGTTCATGAAACAACAAAGAAGAGAGGGTGAAATGATATAATATTTATGCATATTAATAACCACATTTTATTTTCAATCACAATCGAACATACGCGTCTTTCTTATTTTAGAGTCTCTTTAACTGTGGCGTGTAACTGAGTTACCTGTTGTTGCAGCTGTCTATGAGAGGATGGTTTTGCATTACATGACTGGATGAGAGCTCCATCTCACAGAGGGCATCTCTTTAATTTAATTACCACGGTTAAACAGGATGGGGAGCAGGAAAAAAAGACAGAGAGATAGGAGGAGGATAGATGGACCAGGTTGGGAGGAGAAGAGAGAAAAAGAGAGGAGTGGGTAGGGGGTAAGGTGGTCCGAGTTGGATATATTTAGCCAAAGAAGGGAGAGGGAGGTTTGTTCTCAAGGGTTTATTCCAGTAGGGTATATTTAGACACCGGCCATGAAAAAAAAGAGAAGGAAAAAGAATGATGTATAAACAGTATTACTGGAGTCTGATGTAACACAGTGCAATAGGGCCACACACACACACACACACACACTGGCTCAGCTACTCATGTGAGACATGCACTGCTGCAAATTAATAATGCTCCGGGAGACAGGCATTAACCACAGTGCCCTGGTACACACTTACACACACACACACATACATACACAGATCTTCAGAGGCACCAACAGAAACACACCCAAGCCCAGACGTTTCAGTCAGTGTTCCACGCACAGCACCCAAAGCTCATTCTTCAAGCACGGGCACAGGGAACGCGCGGAGGAATGGAAGAACGAGAGAGCGATGCAGCTGAAAAAGCAATACTAACACCAATAACGCTGAAAAAGTGCGACGGGTGCGTAAGGCTTAACGATAATAGCACGGAGCCTGGATGAGGAGTCGCAGCGCGAGAGCCGCAGTGACGCCATTGTGGTTCCAACACACTTCCTGCCTGCCGCCACAATGTTTGTATGTCTTGTATCCTTAGCAACTGCCAACACATAAATACCAGAGGAAGAAGGGGAGTTGAAGGAGCGAGAGAGAGAGAGAGAGAGAGAGAGAGAGAGAGAACAAACTCAAAAGACTGGCCAGAAAAAGAGCAACTGGACCCAGACTGGGCCTCAGCCTTTAGTGTGTGTGTAGGAAAGCCACATGGTTCTGGAGCAGTAGTGGTCTACGTGGTGCAAGGCCCCTCAGCTGCGCGCGCACACACACACACACACACACACACACCCTGCTGATTTGTGTAGAGCCACATATCATCATACACATTATTGCAACATAAAGCATTAGACATTTGGAATTTTGTGATACTGTGATATAAATGAATCAGAATCATATTTTAGTTGGAATTTCTGCATTTATAAGTTTGTAGCTGGGAGACATCATGCATACATCACCCATAAGTGCAACCAACACAAACATAAGATGTAAAAAGAAAACGATTCTTGTGAAATGTAAATCAAGGCATACCATTAATATTACTGGAAAGATTGATTGATTAACCATATATTTCCATATATCAAGAGATGAAAAGGGATCCTACAGGGACTGCATCTGCACAGGGCCCATAAATTCATGAATATTTATATTTAAATAGTACAGTCAATATTTGTAAAGAAGTTCAAGTTTTATAAGATTGTTACAAATATTGTTACAGTTATAATTTGATGATCTACCACTCTGTTTTAGCTACACAGGCATAATGCAACACACTCCCATGAGCTCCACACAATAAAATAAGCAATTATACATTCAAATGTACAGTGCTGCAGTGTAGTTACAATACTTACAATAGTCTATCGCACTTTATATTAAGTGTCTTTAAATACACGGGTAGTTACACAAACTGTACATGCAACTATAATGTAATTACTGAAGATGTTATGCACTGTTACTGTTGAATTACTTCAGTTTTGGCTCGTGCAAGTACACACAGTGTATCTTGACTGTTTTAACAGGACTTTCTCTCTCAAGTGTAACAGTGTGAGGGTAATTTCATTTGTATCAAATGCTGGATTTTCTTTCTGATTGTGACTGTATGTACATACGAATTACACAGGAACTGCCCACTTTATATAGAAGTTAAACTTTAAAATAAGGAACAGCTCCTGTGGAGTTAGTATGTAGGTACTGTCAAATTACAGATTGGTGTTAATTCATCTGATGCTGTTGGGATGGCATGTTACAGCACAAATATGGCACAGGAATTATATAAAAGTTAGATTTGAAAATGTCAAGATACACTTGTATACTTATACGACCCAAAACTGTTGATACACCTGTATTTACATAAGCTGTACTGCTGTAATACACCTGTAACAGTGCAGACATTCAAAGTATAGTTATATTATAGTTGCATGTATAGTTTATGTGTAACTACACAGTTATTAGAGACACAATATAAAAAATAGGCTGCAGTTTGCACCAATGGTGTTAATTTAACCATGAAGATTTTTACTGCTCATTCAATATTTCTTGTTGGTGTTTATTTGATGGACATATATTCACACATTATTTTTGACATATTCATACTTTGCAAGGCTCTCACCTTTCTGAAGTTGTTTTACCAATTTACAAGAATCTTCAATTAGTTTTGAGAAGTGCAGCCTCTCAGTGTAATAAATCAAAATCTCTAAATAAATTAGCCAAATTATTTGAAAAGGCTGAGGATCCTCCGATAAATTTACCACTAACAGTCTATGTCCTTTATTGTTTAACCTCTTAAGCTCCAATGAGCCACATATGGTTCCACAAATTATATGGCATAATTTTAGTTTAACCATTTTGCCAATGGTTTTTATTTGGTTACTAAATAATAAGCCATAGGGTTTCTAAATGTAAAGGAGTACCAGAAGTTACTGTGCTGATATTGAATTAGTAGAGAGAGAGAGAGAGAGAGAGACAACCGCTTTTCTCTCAGGAATGCTTGTATAATTAGATCCCTGCTGTCATGACAACCAAACTGGATTTTTTTAGGGGCCTGAGGCTGAGATTAGAGTCAGTTATAGCAGTGTGACTCAGAGTCTGAGACACACAGTCATACCGACACCGCATATGACACACACACACACACACACACACACACACACACTGTGTAATCCCATAAGCATGTATGAACACACACACATACATGCACAATAGGTTGGGCAGATGTTAATGATGCCCCTCACACTGAAAAACAGAATAACCCAAAGTCATGGTGTGTAACGGATCTCCACAACATCACATCTGCCAAGAGCAACATTCTGACCTGTCAACACAAACAGTATAGCATAACATTCTGTCTTCCGCATGTAACAAATCTAAATCCAATATAAGTCATTTAATACTACAGCACGCATCTGACTTCTTGTGACATTTCAGAGTCTATCAGCCACCAACCAACACACACACACACACACACACACACACACACAAAGTTCAGAAAGTGAGTTCATTTCTTTCTCACTTATACGATTTTTAGTATTATCAACTCTATTATGGACTACAAGACTTTACGATTTCTTGCCCTCTAGCAGGTGCAGCCAACGTTTTTTGTCTTCAAAAGCTCCTTATAAAGTGAACGAGGAGGGTTTGGCGTTAAAATATTGCTGTTTAACGACTTTCTGGCACGAGTTTAGCGATTAACTGCTGTAACACTAACGGGAAAAACGCTAAACTATGCTACACTACACCAGTAGGGGGCGGTGATGCGTCGTAATGTCTAATACATTAATGCGACCTTATTATTACTGAAGAATAATAACTAACAATTTACTTGACATGCGGGCTATGACGTGTTAGGTCGGGGTTCTACTTGCCGCTTGACTAAGTGTTCACATACTCGCTTGCGTACTTTTCGTACATGTGGAGGATTAAAAACTCTGTCCACTAGGGGGCAGGTCAGAGGTCATCTCCAGCATCGGAATATCTTCTTCTATATCTTCTTCTAACACTTCCTCTGATTTTGCACAACAAGGTAAACAGTGAAGATGGCGGGAGTTGAGGAGAGTATATTTCTCTTGTCCTACCACGTATATGTTGTTCGGCGCGTTACTTCACTATACTGCCCCCCCGCTGTTTACACTGGTATTACACCACGTGCACACGTTGCGTTAGTTTTCTGCTTTGTGCCGAACGAACACAGGATACGTGCATTAGCCATCTTGTGTACACGTACCTGTAGTTAACAGCAAGTATAAACCCGGCCTTACACGAAGCAGTCTTGCTTGGGGGCGGTGCTAGAAGCACTATTCATTGCTAATTGATACAGGTACCACATCCCACAATGTGCAACACCATACACACAGACAATCTGATTGGCTATTCGCAATGCTGTGCATACGCGCTTAAGCACAACAGCTTCCAACTTTTAAACACTGTGACTCGACAAGCTTTTCGGAGCAAGATATTGTCCCTGGATTGGAAAAAAGTTCACTGCATCACGTCTTTACAAGTTATTCCAGATGTTTTGTTTGATTTGATCCTGAAGGAAATACACAGTGCTTGCAAGGAACTGAGAGATGGAGGGATAAAAGGAAGGAGTGAAGAAAAAAAAGGAAAAAGAAAGAAAGAAAAGAATAAGCAAGACAAGGAATACATAAAAAGGCATACACAAAGAACAAAAGAAGGTTTAGAAAGAGAGGGAGAGAAAGAAAAAAGTGAGAGAAAGTGAGAACAAAAGAAAGTGGAGAGTAAACAAGATAGTCTCGCGTCTTTGGCGACGGGAAAAGTTGCAACGTCAGTCAAACGGCCTCTTCCTGTGAGAGAAGGCAGGTCTTGACCACGTTTAATGGCGAAAAGTACCAGACTCTCTAATGATAGCCAGTCGTCTGGTTTGCGAGACTATGTTCTTACTGGCTGAGAGGAGTAAGGATGATAAAGCATAGAGGAAATACTAAAAGAGTCAATTTCAGGTGCAAAAGCCCTCAGAATGAACACTTTTCGTCTTTTCGTGCGGAGCAAAATCAGGCTCACACAAATGACCTGGTGTGACGTGTTTCTGGAGGGAAAGTGGTGGTTCAGTGAACAGCTAACCTTAGCCAGCTAGCTAGTCTGTTGTTTGTGAGGGATAAGAGACATTCTGTTGACTGACAGAACAAAAACAGGGTGTACTGAAACTCCCAATAAGCACTTCCTCTATGTTGAGTCTTACAGAAGGACATGAATCCAGCCCCGCCCTCTTTTGTTTCCTATTGGCTATCGGAAGCGAATCCCTTTTTCTTGTACCGCGTCCTCCAACATTCATACGGCGTCACAATGGTTTGAAAAAATGAGGTGAATGATATGTTAAAAGGATATTCAGGTAGATTTTAAATTCATACGAGGATATGAATAATAAGGGTCAACTGAAGAACACACACACACACACACACACATCTGTGCAGCTGGACTTACCTGCGAGAACTCCACACAGGTAGATGAGGCCGATTCTGGCGGCTCCGTGCACCATCTCCAGAGGAACACCAACCAGCAGCTGCATGGCCATGTTCAGGCCCAGGTGCTCGATGCTAACACACACACACACACAATGGTAGGATTACCATTGGATGGCTTGTGATAGTTTGGTTAATGCTAGCATAGTAGATATGCATTAGCATGAGGTTTGGAAAGTCCATGGGCTACAAATAGATATCATGAGCTATTATGGGCTAGCGGTGGCTAGTGCTAGCACTCACCCAGCGTGCATGAAGGCGTAGCTGAGGTAGCGCCAGGCCTGTGCCCTACGCTGAGGGTGGTACGGCAGAGAGCTCCTGAGGAACGACGGGGATGAAACCTGTAACACCCAGCGGTCCAGCAGGAGACCGTAATACAAAAAGACCACCATCTGAGGGACAAAACATGAGATCAGATCCTAGTTTCATTGCAAGTTCCATCTGTAAAAGTCTAATTAGAACCACAGCCTGGGTTCCAAACACGCCTGGGTAGTAATTAGCGAGTTACACAAGACGACACGGTTTAATTTACAATATATACATAGTGTGTAAGAGAAAGTCAAGTTACATCCATAACTACACAGGCAAAGTTATTTTCATAACAGGTTGTTGTTAGTTCCCTGTAATCCAGTAAAGCTTGCGTTAAATGTAGCATCAGCTAGCTCTATTTGTGCAATTATATGAATAACATTAACATGAAGGTACGCCATATTTTCCACAGTAGCAAATAAAGATCAGTTAGCAAGAAGTGTGAGCAGTTTTTATGCCAAGTCAGCAAAATTCTGTTATTTTGTTATCTGTTTACTTTATCAACAATTCCGTTATTTTAGTAATATTCCTTTTATGCTATTTTTAGAAACATTATGTTTAAGCTATTTTAGATAGTAATATTGTGATGACATAATTTTAGTGACATTTAGAAATATTTAGATCTTCATTTTAGAAATATTGTATTTATTATTTTAGTGATATTCTGTCTACACTGTTTTTAAGTGAGATTCTGTTTGTCATTATTATTTGTATATTAACCTTCTGTTTGCACTATTTTAACGATATTATGTTTGCGTTGTTTTAGCGTTAGCCTCACCTCTGCGATGGTGATGGTCAGGATGAGCCACGGGGGAGGACAGTAGGTGTAGCTGTCGAAGTACCACTTACGGTCCACTTCCCTGGGCAGCGTCTCGTAGGCTACGTGTCGGACGAGTCTCTGAGACAAACCGAGTCCCACCTCCTCCCTCAGGCTGGAGCTCTTCAGCTGCCTCCCACCCTGCTGAATCGCTCGCCGGAAACTGTTCGAGCGCTTATTACTCATCTGAGGAAACACACACACCTGCATTATGATTTATAAACTTTCTAAAACTGTGTTTGAAAGCATTCCTAAAATTATTACTGCTTAAAAATGAAGAGTTTGACATGATTTGGTCTTTGAATAGTGATTTTTAGATCGTATTTCCAAAAATATATATGTGTAAACCCTGATATATACTGTTACAGTGAAAATAAATCAGACCAAAATTCATGATGCTTGAAAGAAGAAGAAAAAAGAATTTTTTTTGGAATTACATAGTTAAATATATTGGCTCTCAAGATACCTCTTTACAATTCAGGTCTAAAAAATTCAAGCAGTAGAATTTTTAATTTTTAATTAATCTTTAATTTATGTGGCACTTTTTTAAATACTAATTTGACAAAGTGATTCACAGAGCAAATACAGCAGATTAAAATACAAAGAGAAAATAAACCGAGGTAAAAAAAAGTACAGAGTGAAAAGAAAATAAACATTATTAAATAACAAAAACAGAATAGTTTCTGCATCATTGCTCACAGGACATCTACATTTTTTTTATTTTAATGACCTGAATTCTTTAAACCTGAATTTTTAAGATATGAATTGTTTGAACATCATTTTCCAAGACCCGAATTTTAAACAGGTTAATTTAGACCCAGTCTATTCAAATATTCATAGTGCCCTTTTTTAATAATATTAAATTAATTTACATATGTTTCTGGTTTGGTGAATCTCATCGTCCAAAATTGTGTAAATACCACAATATAAAAACAATATCTTTTTTTTTCACTGTATCTCCCACTGCTAGTTTAAACCCTACACATTCCTGGTGGGTTCTCTTGTGTCTCCTTGGCGTCGGTCTCTTTCAGGTTCTTTCACTGTCTGTGTTTTCTAACAGGCGTGAGTTTGTCCCTGAATCTCTGTGAACATTAAAACTGTTCCTGAACCACAACACATTCACAACATTCTTCAACCATCACTCAGCAACTACACACACACACACATCACATGAGACAGTGAGAAAGACAGTGAGAGAGATGAGAGACAGTGAGAGAGACAGTGAGAGAGAGAGATGCTGAGAGAGACAGTGAGAGAGTGACAGTGAGAGAGAGACCGTGAG
Source organism: Olivaichthys viedmensis (assembly GCA_028565825.1). Classification (NCBI taxonomy): domain Eukaryota; kingdom Metazoa; phylum Chordata; class Actinopteri; order Siluriformes; family Diplomystidae; genus Olivaichthys; species Olivaichthys viedmensis. The sequence continues at coordinate 6,577,144 of JAOUQW010000011.1, forward strand.
AGAGAGACCGTGAGAGAGATGAGAGACCGTGAGAGAGAGAGATGAGAGAGACAGTGAGAGAGTGACAGTGAGAGAGAGACAGAGAGAGAGATGAGAGACAGTGAGAGACAGAGAGAGAGAGATGTTGAGAGAGACAGTGAGAGGGTGACAGTGAGAGGGTGACAGTGAGAGAGAGACAGCGAGAGAGATGAGAGACAGTGAGAGACAGAGAGAGAGAGATGTTGAGAGAGACAGTGAGAGGGTGACAGTGAGAGAGAGACAGTGAGAGAGATGAGGGACAGTGAGAGAGAGAGATGAGAGAGACAGTGAGAGAGTGACAGTGAGAGAGAGACAGAGAGAGAGATGATAGACAGTGAGAGAGAGAGATGTTGAGAGAGACAGTGAGAGAGAGACAGCGAGAGAGATGAGAGACAGTGAGAGACAGTGAGAGAGAGAGAGATGTTGAGAGAGACAGTGAGAGAGTGACAGTGAGAGAGAGAGTGAGAGAGATAAGAGACAGTGAGAGAGAGAGATGAGAGAGACAGTGAGAGAGTGACAGTGAGAGAGAGACAGAGAGAGAGATGATAGACAG
>JAOUQW010000011.1:6577814-6591597 GCA_028565825.1 Olivaichthys viedmensis
AAAATCACTATGAAAGTTTTACAGCATCGAGAGTGATGTTCATATAAACATTAATACCCAGAATGCATCTGTTTTTGAAGTGGAGACTTAAATAATAAATGAGAATTATCCATGTAGAGTCATTTCTCCTTTATCATCACATTTTTATAATTTCACTTTTTCCCCAAAAATACTTTAAACACTAAACAGAAGGTGTAAAAAGAGTTTTAGGTGTGAGGTTTATATTATATATATTACATTACTACACTGTAGAAGAGTTTAGTGAATAGAATAATGACTGTTCATTAAATATGACCACATGTGACTCCACACTTCTGAACCCTAGTGTGCGTGTTTCATGCACCTCATATAATACAATAGAGTTCAATGTTGTCATATAGACCTAAGGCCTATGGCTTTAGCATGTCCATGGTACACAATGCTGAGGGATCATATCAGTAATGTGTTTCTAGCTCACACTGAGAAGCCAACTGCTCATCATTTATTGTTCAAAACAGAAACACCGCACACCAGAGACATGCCAAGCTTCCTAGTGTGCTAAGCTTCACAATATGTGCTCAACCTCACTACGGCATCTGTGGTTTAGGAGGCCCTCACACCACACAGCTCGCTCAGAAGGCCTTCTCATACCACGGGGCTTGTAGGACCTCTCTTACTGCCCAGGTAAGGCCTGCTAATACCCTGCAGCTCATGCGGGAGGCCAGCTAATACCCTGCAGCTCATGCAAGAGACCAGCTAATACCCTGCAGCTCATGCAAGAGACCTGCTAATACCCTGCAGCTCATGCAGGAGACCTGCTAATACCCTGCAGCTCATGCAGGAGGCCAGCTAATACCCTGCAGCTCATGCAGGAGACCTGCTAATACCCTGCAGCTCATGCAGAAAGCCAGCTCCTATTATGCAGCACGTCCCGAAGGCTCTCTCTTACCACACAACCCACTAAGAAGGCCCACTCCTACAAAGAGCTCATCCAGGAGGCTCTCTCTCTCACCAGGGACTCCCTTGACATGCAGTTGTGATTGTAAAATTGTGAACATATACCAATGTATTAAATGTATTAAAGAACAAGAATGTTTTTTGAATTATTCTACCAACTCACTTTATCAGTTAACCGTTAAACAAATTGATGCAAGCTTTATTGATGTGCCTAAATAAACATTGACTCAGCATTAAGATCAGATAATGAGTTATTGTAGCACCCGTGTTTGGTTATCATGGATATAAAGCCATTTTACCTTTACATATCAGAATGTGTGGCTCAGTCAGTGAAGTTGGGACATGGGTGAAGCTGATTGGCTGGCCAAAGAGGAGACAATACTGAGGATTTAAGAAGCACCTGGGGTCTGGGTTGAGTTATCACACTGGCTGCACAGAGAGGAAGATCACGATGAAGAGCCTACTGAGCTGTGCTTTTCTTCTCCTGGTGTTTGAAGGTCAGCTATGTTCTCATTTTCCTTTTATATGCCCAGAGACACAGTATTATATGAGATTTTGTCATATTATACTAAAAATATTGATTGATATTAGTTTACTTCACTATGGAAATCAAGCTGCTAAAAAACAAGCAAGAATTGTACCATCCACCTGAACTTCTGCTAAAGCACATCCACATAATAAAGCAGATCTTTTACAGTATATTGTGTAACACTAATTGTTTTACAAAGTGTGATAACAGAGTAAAACTGTGAAAACTGTTTTTGACAATTATAAAATAAATGTGCTATATCTTAATATTTTGTTTGTCACTTGAATATCCAGAAGAGGATGGGCGCCCCAGTTTGTCGATTTATGGTTGCTCCAATGGTTTGCTCACTCTGGGTTAAGGCACAATCATGATTGTGTCTGTAAAGCTGCTTTGACACAATCTGCATTATAAAATATATATAAAATAATAGTAATAATAAAGTAATATTTGTGCACTCCTCCTTGTCTGCTTGTAAAAGTGTGCTTGGAGCATTTTGTGCCTGTGAGGTCTCATTATAAGCCCTACTAAAAACTCTTTTAATGGGGGCAGAGGAAGCAAGCACAGATGATAACTTCTTAACACTGGGCTATTCAAAATTAAACGTCTTCATTGATTGGTTACTGAACAAGAAGAGCAGTGACTTGTTTTCCCCGTGAGCCAATGAGTGCAGATTTTATTTTAAACATGATGGGGAAAAAAGTTCAGTTTCCAGTGACCTCAGACGGAGGCATAGGTGTAACCTACAATGAGGACGTGTCCCCACCCCTTTTTGAAAGTGTAGTCTGTTAAAAATATTTTATATAATATCTTATATTATATAAACTAATCCAAACTGTTTCTAAAAATGTCAGTTTAGCCCTAATCACAGTGCTTGTTTTTCAGGGTGGCGTCAGTAATAAAAGCTCTGTTTTATGATAAAATTGTAACATCTGGACGGCTGTAAATGAACACGGCACAAGCCAGTTTCTATCAGGCTTCCTTTTCTGCGTTTCATGTTAGCATCACACACAGCGATATGATCACATTATTATTTATTTATTTATTTTATTATAGAAAACTACAATCATGATATTGTGGCATATGTGAATATAAACCGAGGCTTTATACCAGCTCGACCGGTCATTAATGGCCAATTTGTCTGCGAGACCGAGCTGTTTAATAAGCGATTTATGTACAATTAGTTGTGAACAGTATTCTGTATTGTTTATTTTTTTATCTTGTTGACTTTTCATGATTTATAGCACTAACACTATATTTATAGATTATTCATTAGTGATTGTACATTGGTTCTTTAATGTGCTTTACCATAAATACTTTGTTTTGACTTTCTGATTTATATCATCGCTGTCCAATGAAAAACATGTATCTCCACTTTTTATCATATATGGAATGTGGGCAAAAATCTCCATTTACCCCACAGCAGTTAACATCTAAATGACCAATGCTTACAAATCACACCATCAATTTCGGATTTATTGTGTTTGATACTCTCTATGAAAAAGTGTTTTTTCGTGTTCCTGAAAAATTTGAATTTTGGAGATAGATGTTTTTCACTGGACAGCGATGATATATAAAGCACTTTGAGATTTAGAATTTAAAATAAAAATGCTATATAAATAAAGATTATTATTATTATGTAGCTCATGTGTGTGATACAGCAAAGTGCCGAACAAAGTTACCAGCGTACAAATGGTTGTAACCACGTTCTGTAATTTGTAGCACAATCTGTGTTAGATGTGCCAAACAAAATATCAAAATATAACAAAATATATTTGTATGTACAGTTCCGATTATCAAATGTGATGTCAGCTGTTCACAGAAAAAGTTTATATCACATATATAGGTCGTTAAAATCTACCTATAATGTCTATATATTCAGTATATAGTAGAGCTTTATATATAATTAATCTCCTAGGGTAAAGCTACATATTAAGCTCACATACCCATAAAACAACCAAAATATCAACTCTCTTTCAGGAGCTGCAGGAGACAGTAACCCAAAGAAGAGAACTGAGTGTGATAAATCATCCGGTTTACACCACGTTCTTGTTACATTTCCTGGTGATGACATCGGTGTGTGTGGGGGAAGTCTGATCAGTCAGGAGTGGGTTCTCACTGCTGGTATCTGCAATAAAACGTAAGACCCACGCTCTCACACGCTATTAAAACCATACAACTTGATTTAAGTACAGAATGAGTTTTCTAAACATACCCCCAAGTAGGGTAGGACGGGGGGTTTAGCTCAGCGGTTGAAGTTCTGTCTTTAGGTTGCTTTATACTTCTGCATTGAAGCACGTTTGCGTATTTGTGTCTCAACACAGAGGGGTTTATGGGTAATCGTAGCCACGACTATCCACCATACATTCTTCTGTTTAATGCCTGTGTATGTGCACGATTCAAACCTTAACAACTCTGAACACTGAGCAAACACTTAAAAAAAGCAAGACTAGGCTAGTTTTTGCCAGACTGCCAATGGACAAGGTTGCAGTTCAATAGGTTGCAGTTGTTGTATTATGAGAGATGAGTGAACAGATTATTAGAAATTATTCTCGGTGTTATGTTGAAAAGGAAACTAAGAACGGCATGAATGTGTTTATCAGAAGTTGTTTTTTGTTTGTTCTCTTTTTGTTAGGGACATGGAGGTGATTTTGGGCCACCATCCGGACTTAAAAGGCGATAGAAGGAAAGTTACTGAAATAATCCAATACACTGAGGGCAACGTCGTCCATAACATCATGCTAATGAAAGTGGAAAACAAAAGCGCGCACACATTCCCCAATATTAAACTACCTGATGTCAACAACTGTTTAGCACCAAAACAAGACGATGTGGTTGAATTCTTTGCATGGATAAATGCAGAATATAATTTTAAAAAAGGTGAGCTTATCAGAGATGCAAATGAGTTAACATAAATTTTAACATTTAGTGATGTCAGACACAAAGTTAGCACTAATTGGCTATTAAGACATTAGTGTACAAGATGGTACTATAAATAAATCAACACATGGATAATACACACGCTCCCTTACACTCCTAAAATAACACCATAAGAACACTCAAACATAAAATAACTACTATCAAAAGATCTTAGAACGGATTTCATTTGTGCTCTAGTGTTTGCGGCTTTTCTAGAAGTCGACCACATTTTTTTTCGATATCAAATAATAAATTGCTTGGCATGGCGATTCCACAAAAAAAAAGAAAAAAAGAAAAGAAGTCATTAGACAGAAAAAGGCACAGAAGCGCCTACACGTTCCAACCTCCATCTTCTGGTAAAGCAGTGTAATAATACAAGATTAGCTATATTTTGCATGGCCTTCAATTGCATATTGACAATATATTGTCTCTTATACTGTATTTTTGTGACGCAGCAACACTCTCGTGTCACGTGTTGAACATAAACTCAGATTTTCCTCAGGTGCTCAGCTGTTTCTTAAAAGAAAAAACACTTCAGTGACAATTTTTACACTAAAGTAAATTTCTAAATCTTTAAAGTGATTTAATCATAAACACATTTTATACTGTAAAGGATTACTTTAAAATGGCTGCCATTCCAAAAAACAACACAACCCCATTCTAGCGTTTGGTACAGAGCCAATAAAGGCTTTGTGTCAGGTTGATTCTTTGCTTGTTGTTTCTCCACCTGATCACACGCTCCAACAAGCTGCAAGCCAAACTACCAAACTCCATATTATCAACTTCCTCCATTATTTTGCAGACACTGATGTGCTCCAGAAGCTGCAGACCGGACAGCTGAAGGTCTCGAAATGCACATCCGTGCCGATACTAGAGAAGCAGCCACTGCCATACTATCTGGATCATGAAAAACACCACCTTCTGTGCGCAAAACACCCAGATGATGTGGAAGACTGTGAGGTAGGCCGGCTCAGAAACACGTGCAAAAGCATTGCTAAAGGAAGTCATTACAAAAATATACAATACAGTAACACACTGGAGCCAGAGGAACTTGGATTTCGGGTCCACTTGGCCCCAATGCTCGAGGCCATACCCAGGACTGAATCTGAGCTCGTTTGGGGGAGGGCGTCATTATTACAGGTTTATTTTCACACAGAGAAATCCCTTCTGAAACCGCAGCTCGATTAGACAAAGTCTCTTCTGTCGTATGTGAAATTATAGCAAAATGAAAGATAACAGGCAAATCCCTTTATTGTCTTTATTACAGCCTGTATTATTTATTTAATTAATGTTTCTTCTCTTATGCTCGACACTGATCAGCGGTTTGGATGAAGACCTTCAGTCTTATAGCCTCATGAATTATATAGAAATAAATTCAGTTTTTAATGGTTTTTTTTGGGGGGAGGCTTGATGTTTAAAAACTTTTTTTTTTCTTTACTTGCTTAAGAAAGCAACACAATTTTCAATTAATATTCAAACACATTCAAACACCAAATATTTCAACTAATTAAAATTCTAACTTTTTTAAGAAACGTACAGCCTGTAATTACAAAGCAACAAACACAGGTGGGGAAAGCAGGAGTCTTGTCATCTTGTGAAATATTAATATTAATATTCCTCTCTCAGCTGTTCCCTGGGTCCAGTTTACTGCAGAAGGGAATCCTGCATGGAGTGCTCGTAAACTACGACTTCCTTTGCAAGAAGCAAGTGGAATTCATGGACGTCTGCAAATACAGAAAATGGATTAAAGATAAAGCAAAAGTGTAAGAGCACATTATAAGCTGTACCGATAATAAAGAGATCTCAGATCTCCCTAAGAGCATCAACACACCTCTGTCCTGTCTGTTCATGCTCATATTGGACTGTTTATGCTTGAAGGCAACAGAAATAAGAAGCAGAGAGACAAAAATAAGGATATATACTTGTTTAAAAAACAGCTGATAGCTACTGCTAGAGATAACGTAGATGACTAATGTAGCATGTAACACAGAACCCAAGAACACTACGAAATCTCAAAACTAGGGATACCATTGCGTTTAAAACTCACTTATGGGTTCTATATGTTCCAAAGTCTAAACTAAATCGATGGTAATTCCTAACAAAAGGTTCTAACGACTGGTAACTTTCAACAGTCTTGAACTCAATTTAAAAAAACATTAACAAAATATATATATATTTATTATTAATATTATATTTTGTAGAAAAAAAAGTAAAATACACAAAGTTTGCGTGCCGTCTGTTATACAGCTGTAACAATAACATAAAAGACTGAAAAAGACAACAAAAAAGAAAAAAAAAGGAAAGATAAAGAAAATTTCAAATGTCAATGATTGTTCTTCGAATTTACAGTTTTTCTACTGTTAACACATTCCAGCGTGGTATTTTAACGTAAAGTAACTTACAAAATTACATTAAAATGACATGAAATGACATACAGTCCACATTTAAACACGTTTTATTAATGCAGTATATATATATATATATATATATATATGTATATATATATATATCCATGGGTGGAAGAAATAGTATTGTGTCAAAATCCTGCTCAAACGTTAAAGTAGCTTCTTTAAAATTATAGCTGAGTAAAAATGAAAAGGGTCCACACTAAATGTTTTCAGGTATTTACAGGTAAAAATCGTGGACGGATGATGATGAAGGGTCTCTTTTAGTGGGTCCAAATGGTGGAAGATTAATGAAACCTGAGTCATAAGTGTATACATTAAAATATATATATATAATGTATGTGGAGAGCGTAAATAACAGCCACTGGATAAATGCATGGTTTCTAAATCTACTGTGCTACTTTAAAGACAAACTGAAATCAAAACTGACCTTTTTTCTTTTTACCTTGTTAGCTCGAGCACTCTTCTGTTTAGAGCCCTAGAACCCATGTTCCTTTCCAACAGGACCATTTTACAGATTTAATGTCATATTTGCAATTTAAAAAAAAATTGTGTATATATTATTGACGACCACTGCCTTAACCAGTTAAGAGTAGGGTAGATACTTTTGAATTTGCACATAAACATAGTTGTTGTTGTTTTTCCTTAACTGACCGATTATATAGAAGTGAGTTCAACAATAAATGAGAACAAATGTACACAAATTTGATGTCTTTACACTAGATCTTGCCTCAGTAATAATTACTTTCAGAACCCAAAATGATTAATGTTTAAATTTATGATAATTTTAATGTCTCATAATCCTTTTTTAATTGCAAAAGCAAAAGGAAAGTGTAGTAGTATGAAAATGTTAAAAATCACAGCCACAATCAAATCTTTTTATTCAACAGACACAAATCTGACACGAATGTGAATTATTACAAGGAACCATTGTTTTTCCATAACCGTAACAAAGTCACACACACTACAGTATTATCCACTTCATCTACAAAATCATGGACAGATGATAAAGGATCTCTTAAAAATTCATAAAACATAAATGTGGAGAGTCGAGTAGCTTTAACAGGAAAAATGTGGAACTGCTGGTTTCCAAATGCACTGTACTACTTTCAGTCTCTCAGTGTGGTTAATATGGCCTGCAAACATAAAAATAAAGTTTATTCTGTTTGATTTAATTTAATTTAATTCATAATTCCCATACTAGTAATACAACAGTGTGACAATAACACGATGCTTCTACAGAGTCAAGCTGAGCTCTAAAGCCGAGACCCAACCCTACATTTCATGTTTTTAAACACTGACTTCCCATAACAGCTTGAAAGTGTGTATTGCCTACACCACAAGGAAAGGGGTGCGTAGCAGGTACTGCACTTTTCAACAAAAACAAACACTCGATCTAGAGATGCGAGTCTTGGCAACTGGACTTGTATTTCAACCATGAAGACATTCGCCACTCATCCAAGAGGCGTCATTAGTCGTCGCTGTCCAATGAAAAACATGTATCTCCAAAATTCCAAATTTCCAGGAACACGAAAAAAACACTTTTTCATATCATTAATCATACACAATAAATCCAAAATTCACGGTGTGATTTGTCAGCTTTTCATTGGTTATTTTGATGTTAACTGCTGTGGGGTAGATGGAGGTTTTTGCCCACATTCCATATATGATAAAAAGTAAAAGCGCAAAAAGTGGAGATTGGACAAGTTTTCACTGGACAGCGACGTAGTTCTTCTGCATGGTGGGGAAATTTAAACACATTTAAACATCATTAGATTGACATGACACCAGGGTCCAGAGGTGTGAACTAGTGTAAAACTATAGGTGTAAACATGTCAGAACGGTGTTGTAAGCAGGTGATGGGTGGTGTTGCAGACGTAGAGGCAGAAGGACAATAAGGCCCACAGTACACCAAGGAAAAGTGGGTGAAGAACCTCTCTGAGGGAACTCACCCAGTCAGAGAAGAACGTCCGAGCGGCTTGCTAACTAGCTAGCAGAGATGTTTACCTGGTTCCTGTTTTTAACAGTCATCTAACGATCTACACTCTATGGAGTAATAGAACGGCCCTTAAGATGGAGCAGGGGATTTAACTAATGGTAGTTGGAGAGTCAAAGTCAACAAGGGTGCATCAAAAAGTCCCACGACCATAAGACTATACAATGAGTTCTGCTTTCACTGGATTGACCCGATGTTGGGGTTCCTATCTCTCAGTTGATATTAGAGGTGTGAGGATATACTGACGCGCTAATATATTGTGATAATATATTCTGAAAGAGTTATACCATTAACGTTATGCTATGCCATTATGAATACGCTACAAGAAAGTGGTGTTTCTACATAGTTGTGATAAACTACTGAAGTCTCAGAGCGATCAAGTTAAACAGTATTCTAGCAGTATTCTATACCAAAAACAATTATCATACTGCGAATTTGTCGTACTCTTTTAATTGATATTAGTGAACTGTTGACGTTGGACAGATTTGAGCAGTCAGCATGCTGATCTTTGTTACGCTGCAGTTTGGAAGCAGTTAGCATCAGTTTTTTTTTAAATAAAAAACCTTCAGACTTTGTGGCTTGCGTCTCTCTTTTGCGCCATAATGCGGTTGTAGATGTAGAACTTGACGCTCTGCCAGTCTCTGTTTTTAAGAGCTAAAGGCTCGGCGCTTATACAGTTCTCACATGACGCTTTGCCTGGGACGCGACAGGAAGTGATGTAATCCTTCATGTGTTTTTCCACGGCCTGGATTTCACCCCCACTCCACGTTTTCCTCTTTTTCTGAGCTGCTTTTTTACCCGGATGAGCGACTGGAAACACACCTGCGTCCAAAATAAACAGGAAGAAAAAAAATATTACGCAAATGAATAGTCTAGCAATATTAATCATGTGTCTGAAAACTATCATGAACAAGAATACAAATAATGTTGGTGTGGTTGGTTAGTGGGGTACAAAAGTCTGAGTGCACAACCAATAACTGGTTTTAATGATCTAAAAAATACAAGAATACAATTTAGTCAATATGTGGCGCCATAACAATTAAGAAATTCAGGCAGATTTCTCACACAGCTAAACATTCCAACTGTCTGTGTTAAATAATGCATTCTTCAATCATCTGAGGAAAATCACCTGCGTACCTGAACATTCCCAGCTCTTCTTTCCTTTATCGCTGCTGAGATCAACCTCCTCTACAGGAAAATAAACACCATACAGGATTAAACAGGATTTACACACACAGGTTTTCTTGTCCTATGAACTCTATTTATATAAAATCATCTTTCCTTCCAACACGCACTCGCTACATTATTATTTACTCCAAAAATCTGTTTCCATCCCCCATCTTCTCTTTGTACACACCACTACTTTTACACCTTAGCTAATCATATTTGCAAATTCAAAATGCGTATAAAAAGGCAGATGGAAAACTTTTGTACGTTAGCATCATTGTGAAGTGTGCAAAGGTACATACCATCAGGTTGAACACTAATGTCTGAGAAGTTCTTGCCCATGAACTCCATCATTCGTCCTTGTTCCATTGCCGTTAGTACCTTGTACACTTTTGCTAGCTGTAGTATCCTTTCATGCAGGGGATAAAACTGGTCTTGGACGATTAGCTCGTGGCCAAGAAAGCTTGCCAACTGATTTATTTCCGGGTCTCCGAGATTTAGCACCGTGGAGAGCGTCGCCATTCGCTTTCGCAATTTCCAACAAGTCAGCACTTGAGGATCCTTTGCGCCGCAAATCAACGAGAACCCCCGAACGCAGTCCGAACACCTGAAATGAGACGAGGCCGAGGGCCGGGCGAAGATGTAGGCGTTGTCCTTCATCACGCCGCAGGAATCTCGCTTCTCCACCAGCAGCTGCAAAGCACGTAGCATTTTCAGAGTTAGCAAGACGGGAACGGGACGCACCCCGTCTCGCCTGACGACTATTTTGTAAAAATGGCGGCAGAGTTGTTTTTCGACCTCGGTCAGAGCCCAGTCGATGTCTGTGGGAGGATCGGTGTCGTCTCGGGATAGAAATGTGTTCAGCGTCATGCTCACCACTTCGGCTTCTCGGCTGCGGTTGAACAGAACGATCTGAGTCAAAGAAACCTTCGCTAAGTCCGACCAGTATTTAGTAGAAGGTTCTGCGGCTAACTGCGCCATGCGTTCCTCCTGCGTTTTATCAAGGGACGCGTGGAGTTTCTCAACGTCTTCTGTGAAAGCCATCAACGTAGGTGCCTTCCATTTCACTTCCTCTTCTTCGGTATTCCTCGACACCGTCGCGCAGAGCAAATCGTTCCACCGATCTTCGTGTATTTTTTGGAAGTCCTGTAGTTTTCGGGCCAAGCTAACATTTTTTGGCGTCACTACTTTACTCCTTACAAGGCGACTAAGCTGCGTCAGGCATATGGAAAGCTTTTTGGCGAGAGAGGGAATTTTGTATGTGTTTTTTTCGCAGTTATATTCGCACGCGTGCCGCACGGCTTCCACCGCCTGCATGCAGTTATACGGGTCTAAGAAGTCCTCCAGTTTCCTCAGAGACGTCACTTTCCTGCCGCTGAGCAGCAGTTTCCCTAATTCTCGTAACTTTTGCCGGATGAAGCACTGACTGTTGGGAGATTCTCCACTCTTCCTGAGCCAATATTCAGCCATTTGAATGATGCAGCCGTCGTTTTTTACCGCTTCCGTGGTTTCATCTGAGACCATGACGCTTAAAATCTTCCACAACTCCGGGCTAATGTTCGGAGGTACAGGTTGCGTCGCTGCACAAAGAGAAAGCGCACGGTTTTTCCCAGGTTTCGGTACGTAACCCTTAGGGCTCAGTTTACACACCTTCATGTGCCTCCACAGGACTTTTTTGGTGAATAAGCCCTGACAGTGAGCGCAGTGCATGAAGTCGCTCGCCTTCACTTCCCCTCGCGGCCTCTTATACGGGATCAAGTTGCCTCTCCCTGATTTTAGCACGCCTATATTGTGATTATAATTCCCCCTGTGGCGGAGCTCGTCCAAATAAATCCTCCTCTGCTTCGAACCCTTCGGGAAACCGCACGCTTTTGAAACTTCCTCTTCCTTAGAGTGCACGTCCTCCAAATGTCTGGCCATTTTGCTGAAAGGTTTCGAGCAAAACAGGCAGTAGTGTTTCTTATCGTACACCCTCTTCCCATCGTGCTTCCTCTGGGTCTTGTTTACAGCCACGGCTTTGATCTTTGACCTCCGACGCGTACTCGAGCTCGGTTTAGGGCACTCGCTAGTGTCCGAACTGCTCTCGTCGATTTTGTCTCTGGGTTTGGAAGGAAGCTCCTTCCCGCTGTCCGACGCCGAATCGTTTGAATCGTCAGAAAACAACTCTTCCAACTAAAAACAAAAAATCAACAACACATCATTATTGATAATAATCATGTACATACCTGTAAAAATAAGTACTACTTGGCTCTGCTAAGACTTATAATAACCAACTGTAATATGTATATAGACACGTTGGACTGTTATTGATCATTTAATCAGTTAATAATCTGTTAAATCATTATATAGGGTAAGAATTCGCTATTTTATCAAAGTTGTTTATGTTATAATATGAACAGAACTAGAGCAAGTTCCTAGTTTTATTGGACCTCAGTCCACCAAATGGACATTCAAGATGTCGGTCACATCACCATAGCAACCACAGCAAAACAGTGGAAATTAAAGATGTGTAAAAAAGAATTAATATACAATTAAAATAACAAGGTAGAAGAGTTTTTTTGCAGCTTTGAGTGCACTGATAGATTAAAGGTCTATGTTCTAGGTGTACACTGCCACCTAATGTATGGAGCAAATCCCGTCCAGTCAGTAAAAATGCCTCATTTTCATTTTGTTAGATAGAAATGAACATCATCTTAATCCAGTCGTGTCTGCTGACTCCTGATACCTTATGAATATAAATATAAATACTAAAACAGATGGTCAATACTGATATTTCAAAACCAGATCTGATATACTGTATATAACGACAGGTAACAGTGCTTGACTGTTATTGATCATTACTGATAGCCATCAATCCGTTAATAATCAGTTACAGACTCGTTTAATGAACCACTATCAGGCTCTGTGCTCTATTTTCAAACCTAATTTAAACCAAATGACAACTTTTAAACCAAATATACATATACAGATTATTATATATTTTATATACCGGACATCATCCTCTTAGTGCACTTCCTCCCACTTCATCTACAGTTTATAGATATCCTGATATAAATATTACTATAATATAAATATGATATAAATATAATATAAACTGATGTTGAGTGTAAATGTAGGTATGTTTTTGATGATGTAAATGACAAACGTACTATACTCGTAGTCTTCCTCAGTCTGGAGGCACAAATGTCATCATCACTGTCTTCAGAGGAGTAAATGTTTAATCCTGAATAGTGAGCGTTTCTCACATCCTATAAAAACAAACAAGTACATGAATATTATAACACAACTGTAATATAATATCATATATTATTTTATTTATTCAGATTTTTTAAACCAAGTCTTGCAGTGCAAAAAAAAAAAATCACGGAAAACAAACATGAAGCATCATATTGATTTATTGCCGCCATTATCGTTTTTTATTCCTGAACTTTCCACCCACAAAAACCCAAACCTGTTACACTGAGTTAAAAAATAGATTCAAAACATTCTGTATTACATTAAAAGCACTTTTCTTATTAAAACTACAGTTAGATTATTTCTGCTTGTTATTAAGCTTTAGATTAAATGCATTCAATTCTAATGGCCAGTCAATAATTAGGCTTATAGCTATAACACATTTATAATAACTATAATAAGCATAACACCTTTGACAGTGGTACCACCGTAATCTCATCATAACACATTTGCAGAACTCCTGATTGAACGTCATGGATCCAAATCACTTTATTAAACTGTTTTAATCTCTCTGTAAAGAGCTACACTATATGGCCAAAAGTGTGTGGACACGCCTCCTAATTATTGAGTTCAGGTGTTTCAGCCACACCCATTGCTAAC
>JAOUQW010000011.1:6618191-6654714 GCA_028565825.1 Olivaichthys viedmensis
CACACACACACACACACACTCTCTCTCACACACACACACACACTCTCTCACACACACTCACACACACACACACACACACTCTCTCACACACACACACACTCTCACACACACACACACACACTCTCTCACATACACACACTCACACACACACTCTCTCACATACACACACTCACACACACACACACACACACACACACATACAGACACACTCACACACACACACACAAGCATAATGACACTGTAATAAAGCTCAATTACAACTGTTAGCGCACAATTGCATGAAAGAGCACTTCACTTGTTTTAACGCTCCCTTGTGCACTTCCTCTTGATTGAGTCCCCTTGGTTTCCTTTTCAAGATGGCGGACAAAGCGTTAGTGTAAACAGGAGTAATAAAACACTTTCAACACTCTTGACTTTTTATTTTATTTTATTTCCTCAAAACAGAAAGTTGAACATATTGATAAGTGGGTAAAAGTCGTGAGAGCACTGTTGCTAGGCAACTGGGAAATGCAGCCCCTGACTGGAAATGAGGCTAACAATTTAGCTAGCATGTCAGCTGTCTTTTCTACAGACAATGTAAACACACAGTAACCGTGGAAACGACACAGAACCATCAGGAACGTCAACATTTACCTCAGATGTGTTGGTAAATTACTAAAAAAAAAGACTCCATACGACTGTAGTTACACTTATTGAGAAACGTCAATGTTGCATCACAGCCCATAAAGTCAGAGATATTAGAACATTTTTGAGGGAGTGGGATGTTTATGAGGAATTTTCTCATGAACACAAAGAACACGACAATTTCACAATTCCAACGTGGCAAAACCTCAAGCTAATGAACGAGCATGCTAGTTAGCGAACTAATATGTCTCTGCGCAGAGTGTGAAGGAAAAATCACTACACACACACGGTACATTTTCACACTTCATGATCTGCACAGTCATTTCGGCTCGCTAACTAGCGTGCTAGCGTGTATAATGAAAGGCAGTAGTTTATGCTACGAGTCGAAGACGCTAAAAGAGAGACAAGGGATGATGTCATGTGACCATGCGTACCCTGGTTGAGTGACTGTCTTTCTGTAGGGTTGTGACTTGATTTTCTTGGGCCCGAAAAAAACATAAAAAAATGAAATCGCTTATTTGGCGTTATAACATGTGTGTCTCCGTCAAAGGGTGAGCCATTAAGCTCGAGAGCGAGTTTGTTTCATCTAACGGCGGTACGCGACTTAAACGAAGACGAGGGTGCCAATACTTTCTGTGAAAATCGAGAGAATGTCGGGTGCAAGACTTTTGATTTTAAAACACAACGAAAATGCAAATGCATATGCATTCTACTGTGGCTGTAGTGCACTACGTAGGGTGTACAGCGACATTATGTTATACCCTACGTAGTGAGCATCTGTAGTGAATAAGAAGCCGTTTGCGATTGGGCCTCACGTGATGATGGTGGATTTTACGTAGGTCACAGGTAAGAAATGTAAAATGATGTAAAATCAGCGACACAAAAACACTTTATTTATTTACTGTGTGTAAATAAAATTGAAACATTACATTTGAAAATAAAATTATGATTTTTTCCTCTCAGATCCAGCAGAAAAAGGAGATTAGAGAAGAAAAGAGAGATAGACTTTAGCAGACAGTCACTACACTACTACTGAACATCATTGTGCCGTACTGTCCGCCAGAGACATTAATCAGGACGATTCTGTCGCCATTGTGTTCGACCAATCAGTGATCGACACTGTTTCTAGCTCCACCCACACGTCCCTGTTGAGTGTTATTGGTACCTTGTGAGAAGGAGAACCAAATTCAGCACTTAGTTACAGTACGACAATTGCAAAATGCGGGATCACAGATTTGTTACCGATGGGAAAGCACACACACACACACACACACACACACACACACTTTCCTCTGGAGAGTGTAAATCCTCCGAGCTCCAATCACAATTGGCGTTGAGCGCGTTCTCCTGTTACGATAATAAATGACTTATCAAAGCCACCCTGCTCATTAGGGGAGCGTTCAGCGGCTCCGGGTGTCACTCGGGGTCCCGGATCGCCGCGGTTACCACGGCGATGGCGGGAAACTGTCAATTAGATCAAGCAGATATGCAGATAAGAAGCTGTATGTGTGTGGTGTGTGTGTGTGAGACGGAGGGGTGGAAGGATGAAGGACGGATTGTGTCTGGATGGATGACAGGAAACGTCTGGCAGATTTTATTGTGCTTCCTCCTCTTAAGAAGAAGCACACGCACACATGCACACCCACACACACACACACACACACACACAGACTACAAACAAACTGATACGGGGGGCGGTGCTACGTATGACTTCCGCTTGTGATGTCACTAAATACGCTCAGTGGCTTTGAACCAATCGCATCTGATATGCAAATTATTAGAGGGCGAGAACGTGAAAACGTTTAGCCGCAGACTGCGTGCTAAGCTAGATAGCTAGCTAACTTAGCTAATGCTAGTGATGAACAGATGGTGGTTGCTATGGTAACGTTATATTCTGACAGGTTTGGCCGCTGTTAAATAAATCAGTGAGAAAATGAGGATGTAAATCGAAATTCTGATACTGAAATCCCACTCGTGTGACTAATGTGAGCTAGTTTATATATCAAGTACATCGAAGTTAAATAGACAAAGAAATGACCAAGCCAGCATAGAGCTGAAATGACAGAGATCAAAGGCTGACATAGAGCTGAAAATCAACAGAGTATAAAAGCTAGCATAAAGCTGGAATATAAAAAAGTACAGTCGAACTCAGACTGACGTAATGGGCTTAAACATGTCATTCCCAATCTGCCAATCCCAGCGTCAAGAGAGAGAGAGACACAGACAGAGAGAGAGAGAGATAGACAGAGAGAGAGACACACACACAAAGCCAAAAATACGTCCAAGGACGTAACAATAAAGTACAAATTTACGTAAAGACAGTAATGCTTCATAATGTGTTTGTGGAGTGCGCCGCCATTTTGAATGTGACATCAGGTGTGTTAATGACGACGAATTGTTCTGCCCAGGATTCCGACTTTATAGTTTTGTTACACGTTTCCTTCTTTTCCCTGAATTCCAGGTACAATTGAATGCATCAGAATCAGAATTATGGGATTTCCATTTTTAGAAGGACACATGCTTTGTTGTCATCAAATTTGTCAAAATGTCCAACGTAGGCGCCCTACCCCTGAATAGGAGCGCAGGGTTAGTGATGATATTTTGAAGAATTCCACAGTAACAATATTGCTCGTGTTAAATATCGCGAAATATCATATGAACGATTATTGGCACATACCAGTTCTCTATGGGTTATGCTTTATGGTCCCTATTGCTTTTAGTTATTGTGTGTGTGTGTGTGTGTGTGTGCAGTCTGCACAAACCCGAATTAACAGCCAGAAATTTGAAAAGCAGCTTTGCACAAAAACACA
Source organism: Olivaichthys viedmensis (assembly GCA_028565825.1). NCBI lineage: Eukaryota > Metazoa > Chordata > Actinopteri > Siluriformes > Diplomystidae > Olivaichthys > Olivaichthys viedmensis. The sequence continues at coordinate 6,621,626 of JAOUQW010000011.1, forward strand.
TTTATTTTTAATAAAGTGCACTCAGATGAACTAATTCAACCTTTAATTGCAAAGTCGGCACGGCACATTAAAAATTAATTCCAGTTACCCAACCTCCACTAAAACGTGCACACACACAGCCAAATTACCCATCTAAACACAAAGGTTGGGGTAAGTACTCGGGAGTGCTACATACACTGCTCACAAAGCAAACAATTGAACTATGAATGATGCGATCATTGAAGAAGATTAAATTGCAACAGAGTGCTAAGAAATACATGTAACTTAGAGCTACACGCTCTAAAAACCTGAAAAGCTTGTACAGAAGAGATATTTTGGAAAAGGTTAATTTACTTTAATAAGATAAGGGCTCATCTGAGAGAAGGATTGAATTAGCTGTTCTCCATGTCCAGACTCTTTTGAGATCAACCATTACGATTTCGCTCGTCCCCATTTCACCCCTAACATTCTCAGTGTAATTCTACAATGTCATAGTCAATTAAAGTTATAACTGACTGGCTGATAAATAGAACTGCCAGTTATGTGACATTTCTGTCATGCCACATTGCTCAACTTCTGTTTACTTCCCTGAGAAGTACACAGGGTTCAAGCCTTCAGAAGAGTTCAAGAGTTATAATCATGACAATCATGCGGCCTTATCGTCACACACTCTGCCTTTGATATTTCTGCACCCAAAAAACAGCATTGAGTTTCACAGGGGTTGCAAAATATTTCATCATTACAAATTACGTGTCTGATTGAGGGCTCAGCATTAAACTAGATGTTGTGAATGTTGATTTACAATCCATTCAAGCTCTTCTCAAGGCCTCGATTGAGACACAAGAATGGACGCTTGAAGCGCATTCAGCTGGAAGTCCACAAATGATAGTGATGACATGAAGGAATTTACTGTCATAGCGCTGTATTTGGAGTATAATATTCACCTGAGATTCAAATATTACGTCTTATGTTCTGTCCTATTGAACCAGGCCATCTTCCAATTTTACAGCAATACGATTGTAAAATGTACATGTATTTCAAAATATTTCAGAGATATTAAGCCATATCAGTTAATAATAGCAATATAAACAACAATTCAAATGCTTTGAGATCCGGCTAATGCCAGGTCTCTGTGTGTGTAAGTAGGATTGCAAATAAAAGATAAAGGGAAAGTGACAGTCATTAAAATCAGTGTTTGATTCATATTAATAGATACTAGGCATTTTTTTCTGATAAATACTGTATATTTATTGGAGATTTAAAAGCTGATTTTCCAGTAAAACCAGAACAAATAAAACAAACATTAACAAAGCTCAAGTACAAAGTATACTTGTTATAGATACTTATACACGACAAGGAGACAGATGAGAAAAAGATAAATGAATACAATTAATAGTAAGAATCAGAGAATCAATAACTTATGCAATTCGTATACATGAGATGCTATTATAATAGTCTACTATTCAGATGCAAACAGATACATGTAATTTTTGCAATTCAGATAAAGTGTGACTTATCCAATACATAAGTTAGGGAGGCTTATTTACAAAAATTCAGATGCAGTGTTATTGGTACATTTAAGCAGGGATGGAAACAGTACAGAAATTTTTTTGACTTAAGTAAAAATATGGTATTGTGTTAAAATCTAGCTCAATTAGAAGTGGATGTAGCTAAAAGTCAAAATTATACTTGAGTGAAAGTTGAAAAGTGTCCACACCTGAATGGACTTGATAGGAAATGTGAATTGTGATTGATAGGATTGGTAGCCGCGCAAAAACAAACATATTTGAGTGATGATCTTTTAGATTTGTAATAAGTATTTGGAAGGTCTAAAGGAAAATGTAAGGGGTAAAATATTAAGTATGTTTTTTTGTTTGTTTTTTCATGGAAAAGTAAGTGAGTGGGGCTAAATACTGTATTACAACTGAGGGGATCCAAAATATATTCAGAGTATATAAAGGAGGCAGGTATAAAGACAAAGGGTGAGCAAACAAGTAATTGGAGAATATTTATCACATTCAAAAAGGGAGATGGCAACTTTTGAATTGATATCATTTTGATTTTACACTATTTGACCATTTTTGTTACTTAGAATGAAGGAACATCTGTGAAACACACTAAATATCTTGCTGTAAATTACATTTCTTCTTCGTTTTGTCTAAAGGGTATGCAAACTTTAGCATTTCATACGAGATAAGATGACCATGTTTGATAGAATGAGTAAAATGACAAGTGCAGCATACATGTCAAAAACCATTTTTTTTTAGGTTTGTGCCTATTCTAAATAGAGCTTTGTCACTTGCACAGAAGATTAAGATATTCTTTCTTGTTAAAATGTTGTTCATTTTTTCATTTCAATTAAAATGCTTTACTGACATGACCGTAATTATACAATATTGCCAAAGCAATGCTGAGTATAATAGAAAACAGACTAAACATATAAAACAGTAATATAAATTGTATTGTAAATCAATATTATACAACAGAGTTATCAGGAAAAACAGCACATATTAATTCTACTAAAATAGAATAATCATACTAAATAAATCACACAAAATGAGTAAATCATACAGAAACAGTGTATAAAAAACAAGCATAAAAAGCCAACTTCAATGCCCAGGTACGCATAACTGGTGTTATGCTTTAAGATTTATCCTCCATAAGTAAACTGATATCTGTTTTCCTGAGATCTAGACCTCTTCTGGAAAATCATGAATCGTGTTTTGCTCAGGTTAACTGTCAGGGCCCACCGCTTGCAGTACTGCTTCAGGAGGTACAGGCTTTAATGTAACCTCTGCTCTGTGGGGGACATAAGGACCAGGTCATTAGCATAGCAAGCTTTTAATTTCAGTGTCATGTAAAGTCAGGCCAGGGACATCAGACTGATCCAGTGTGGTTGCCAGATCATTCATACAGATGTTAAATAGTGCAGGACTCAAATGTTTTCCCACATATTCTAATTTGAAGAAGTTTAAATAGTAATCCCTCATGCCAAACTGAATCAAAAGGCTTGTGAAAATCTTCAAAGCATGTGAATATTTTTCTTGTGATATTTCTGCTGATATTTCTGCTAATTAAATAATGTAGAGAATATAAATAGTGAGATTTACCTAAGATATTGTAATTCATGAGGTCATTATCCAGGCATTTATAATAATACAGAATATCTTCCCCAGATAACTGGGAACACAAATGCCTCGATAATTATTGGGGTCAATTTTTTGGGATTTGGGGATTATTAGTCCTTGGTTCTAGATCTCAGGAAAACTTCTCGATTCTAATTTTAAATTGAAAAGTTTCTGATACCACATCTGGACCACATGCTTTGTTTAATTTGAGTGTTTTGATTTGATCATTTATCTCTGTTGGTGTGATCAACAAGTCAAGGAGGTTCTGATAGCCTTTGATTGTTTTTATTTATTTGCCTAGTTTTTTCCTTATTTGGTTGAAGTCCAGGTGTTCTATTTCTCTTATAAAGGTTTTCAAGAAACGTTTCCATAATGTTCCATTTTGGATCAGCAGCCTATCAGAACTGTCGAATCTTTTGTAGCGTTCCCAGAAAGAGTTGTCATCAATTCCATCAAGTTTTGTTTTAGATTTTAAATGTAACTTTTTTAATGTTTAACAGTGTTTCATAATTTTTTAAAAGTATTTGAATAATTTACACATAGATCCTGTTTTTTTTTTTTGAGTCTCTTTATTTTTTATTAGACAATATTCTTCGGTTTTTCCTCAAGGTTTTATACTCATCATCAAACCATGGCACTTTTTAGTGTTTGTCGGAAAGGATCTTGAGATTACTTTGTCGTGTTTGGACACCACAGTTTTGTCACTGACATGTAGGGCAGGAGACGTTTCTCTTGTAGCGGTTTTCCATTAGAATCAAATAGCAGAAGAGTTTGATTATTGCTGTCTGGATCAGCAGAGGGTGTGGGAATAGCTGATGGTGGGCTGATATTGGGATTGTGGTGAATTTCCTCAGTCCCTGAATCTGCCGTGGGTCTGCTTCAGAGTGGGTCGCTGAACAGACCAGGGGTTTGCATATCCGGAACAGTGTTGTTGGGCTGTTCTCTCAGGTCTTGTACGAGACGATCTTTTGTCTGTAGTTTCATCTTCATTGCAGTTCCTTGTGTAACACTTCCCTGACCCCTGCTAACTCTCTTCCCATGGCTATCTTTAGATTATGGTTTGGTTCAGGTCATCTGATAACCTTACTTTCGTTGTTTTCAAGATCTCTATCTTTTCTTGCAGTTTCAGTAATGAGGTGCTAAACTGGCTTGCCATATCGTTTAGCTGGTTCTTCAGACGTTCCGTCTCTTTATTGGTGGTGAAGTGAGATTGCATTTGATCTTTAAGTTCCACAACTTCCACCTCCATGAGCGAGAGGTTTTCCTTTATATATATTGGAGACAGGGTCTGAGTGTGGGAGTTGGCTTATACAGGTCTTCTGCTGGATTGGGGTTTCTCTATTCCTGGGTAAATTGTGCTAAGAGAGAGGTCTGTGGCCGATACCGCTTCTTTGATTTGGGTGAAATTTTTAATAAAAGTCTGTAGAGCAGGTTCACTTCCCTGGGCCATAACTGTGCCTGTGTGCTCTTTCACTGTCTTCAAATGCTACAGTTTGGCTGCCTTTGCTGTGCCATGCACATTCTCTGTGTAGAAAAGGAGATTATTCAAGGTGCTTTGGTTTTCTTCCTTTGTATAGTCAGCAAATAGAATATCTGGATATTCATTTTGCTGCCTCTGTTTGTGATGTAACTTAGTATAGGTAGATAAAGGGGTGGGGCCAAGACACTACAGCTGCATTCTCTAGTTTCATTTTTGAAACATAAACATTTAACTGACAAAATGCTATTCTCTGTTCACATTTACATTTTTTTTGTCAGTAATACATTATTTGTAGATGTGCATATAATAAAACGGTAAAAATATATATGTATACTACGAAATACACATATATGTATAGATGAGAAAAAAAAATTCTACACCTAGATCTGGTCTAAATTTTTTCCAATAACATGAGTAATTGTGGCCCAGTAGTTCTGTATTTTCTAACATGCCCAAATACAGTAAGTATAATTACCAACTGAGACCTAACCTTTAGGACAGAGAGGAGAGCATTTAGAATTTAGTTTCAGTCCTGTTACAAACAGATGACTTTCTTTTTTGAGCCCAAATCAATTCACATTCATCATTTGCAATACTAACTTCAAGAGAGGCGATCAGCTGTACATTGGGGGGAAACCACAAGATAATTTCGTCGAGCACCTTGGTACCATCAGAATGAAAGATTTTTCTTTTCCAGTAGCAAGACACTTCAACAGCAATGGGCATGACATTAACACCATAACTGAATAATCAACCAGGAATTTAAGGGGTTAATGACATCTCTGTTACGAGATGTTGCTATGGCACTACTAAAGTTAGGAAGCTTAAGGAGAAAGAAGTGATCTACATTCTCAGAACTTGAGAAACCTTAGAAACCCATAGACTGAATATTATGTTTTCAACATCTAATACAGCTTAACTTGCAAAGCTGATGAAGGACTTTTCCTCTAAAGATCTTGTTTTACTTTTTATATCTTTAGATTATTATTTTTACTATTATCTTTTAATTTTGGGTGGAATTGAGTTCTTGAGTGAGACCAAACAGAGAGAACTGGTACATGAAGGTTTTGTTTTAGTGGTTGGTCAGAGCAGTTAATCCACATGGAAAGAAAATATATTTGCATACATGTACTGTATGTACAAGGCTAATACATGTAGCATATAAGGTAAATGTATGCAGTCACAGCTGTCCTTATATGCACATGTAAACAACTTGATATTTGTAGATATGCAGTCATGTATGTAGTAATAGAAACAGACACACACACACACACACACACACACACACACACACACACACAATATATATATAACAGAAACACCACATGAAAAAGGACCTTGACTTTGAAGTGACTAAAACACAGGTGATTTATATTAGGTTGATTGTCAACTAATCAGCTGTGATAAGAGTTCTGACAATTAGCACATTGATATGTGAGATTTCAAAGCAACATGAGGCAACTAACAGGGTTCCTAAGAGGCCAAATAGTGGGTGCCTGAATTGCAGGTGTATCAGTCACAAAAACTGATAAATTATTTAATGTATCAAGGGGAAGAGTCTGAAAAGTCATGGCAGCGTACGTCAAACATGGAGAAACAGCATTAGCAAAGAGGAACAGTGGTCACAAGTTAAGGCTCTTTGCTAATTGCCCCAAAAGTACAGCCACAAAAATAACCACAGAATTGAATGAGCACCTCTATGACCCAGTCTCAACAGAAACTGTATGTTGTGAGCTTCACAAAGCTGTAATTCATGACAGGGCTGCTATTCAGAAACCTTTTGTATTAAAGGCCAATGCGTGAAGATGCAGAACTTGGTGTAAGGAGCACAAAACCTGGACCACTAAGCAATGGAAAAAAGTAATATGGTCTGATGAGTCAACTTTCACCATATTTCCTACATCTGGACAAATTTATGTTTGGAGGAAGCCAAAGGATGCCTTAAACCCACAATGTCTGCTGCCAACTGTTAAGTACGGTAAGAGATTCATAATGATATGTGCAGCCATCTCGTGGAAATCATTAGGTCCAATAATTACTTTTCATGGTTGTATAACAGCCAACAAATATGAGGCAATTATACAGGAGCAGGTGCACGCTATGGTGCAAACACTCTTTCCTGATGATGGTGTTCCCATATTCCAGGGTAATAATGCCCCCATACATTCTGTCAAAATTATTCAAAAGTGGGTTGATGAACACAGGATGAAGTCAAGCGTCTTCCATGGCTTTCCCAATCACCAGATTTAAACCAGATCATTGAACCTTTATGGGAAGTAGTGCTGGAGCACCCTTCATCCCTCAAAGATCTGAAAGATTTTCTTCTTGAGGAATGGTCCAACATCCCACCACAAACTATTCAGGACCTGTATGACAGCATTCCAAGAAGGATTAAAGCTGTTCTGGAGGCAAAGGGTGGCCCTACTCCTTATTATGTCCTTGATATTAATATATTGTTACATGTTTCTGTTATTTTGTCCACCCCCTGTATATATACAGTATGTAGTAATATGAAAACATATAAGGATACATACTGCATGTTTTCATGTATATGTATTTTACAGGTAACGCTTTACACTAAGCTTCCCTTAACAAACATTACTTACCACATTATGGCATGCAATTATAACAGCAATGTTAAAGTAATTAACTAAGATAACATGTGGTAATTGATTTTTGTTTAAATGTTAACTAAACACATGCATCAACTGTTTATTCCATCCATGACTAAAGATTAGTCCACATTAGTTATCTTAAATTAAATTACTGCAACTAAACTCAGGTCAGTGGGTGTAAATGCTGGAACCCACCACTTAGCCTCACTTTACCAATTAACCACCACAAACATATTAATTAAGGCATTAGCTCATCTTGGTTGTTGGGAACTTGTTTTAGTCTTGGATGGAATAAACATTGATCTTTATTATTTGGCTCATTTGGTTCATACAAGTGTTAATGACTTTGTTAACATCACTTATGGTGTATTAATGGTAAATGTCATGGCTTGTTAATGTTAACTAATGCTGTAAATAATGTCAGTTAAGGGAATCTTTATGGAAAACATTACTATATTTGTGTCATATTTAAAATTGGATCTTTTGGACCAAAAGGAAAGAAAATATATACCTTTCCATGGGGGAAGTCTTATCACTGGTCACTCAAAGGTGATGTATTCAGATAGACATGATAAAACAAATTGAAAGGCCTATGCCGCTCAGCAGTTTTAAAACATCAAATATTTAAGATCTTAAATATTTCAAGCTTTTCAACTTTCCATCTAAACCCAAATTGTCAAAGACAACTCAGTAAGAGCCTGTGAATAGAAATAAGTTAAGCAAAATCAGCTTTGCTAACTGATCAGGCAGGGTACAAGGGGTTGAAAAATATATTTTCCACATGAAGGAACCCTTCACTACTGTGATTGGTCATCGTCTTCATTCACAGTTCCCTCTATCGCACAACAATATAAAAGCCTTACTGATCTTCTAATGACTGACACAATTTTTCCTTAAAGACACCTGGCAGAAAAAGTGGCAAAAAGTTGACTCAAATAGTTAATGTACAGTATAATAAAAGGCTGTGGTATTTCATTTTAATGTGCTGCAGTGCAGAACCAAAACAACGAAAGTTGTTTCACTATCCAACGACTTAATAGAATGCAATATACACTCAGGCTATTTACTGTGTCTAATTACTAATCTCAGTAATGCTGCATATTCAAAACAAATAAAAATAAGAAATGACTTAACTCATGAATTAATTACCATTTAAAGCATGTACAGTGGACTAGAATCAATGTTTTAGACAGACCAGAAAACAGAAACAGAATAATAAAGTAGTTAGCAAAAGATCTGTTGAGTTTCCCGATAAACAAAAACTAATGCGTTAAAGAGGACAGACACTGCGTGGCTTATTCAGACTCAAGTGTGGTGGGTCACAAGCGGAACATTGCATTATCTCTCGTGAGACAGGATTGGGCAATTCTGCATCCCAGAATATCTAAAAAAATATATATATATATATATATATATCTGGAGAGGAGAGTTTACCTAAAACATATGAGTTTACTCATTAAATATATTGATATAGAACAGTGAAATTTGAGGGAAATCCACAATTAAAATGCTACATCATCACCAGAGTACCACAACTCGGTTAAGTTATAACTTATGACTCACTGAAACGGCTATAAGTTTGTTTAAACATTGAATCTGAGATCACATATACAAATCAAAGAAAAGTACAAAGAACAATATCAATTTGGCAATAATAAAATGTGATTTAACACAAGCTACGAATATATATATAAAACCCTAAAATGCACATGAAGCTGTCATTTAAGAGTATTTTCAATTGATTCATATATTGAAAGTCAAATTCTAATTGAGAGCTTGTAATAAAGTTTAAAACTTTTTACAAAACCCTCCAAAAAAAATATTTTTCTTACAAAATTCAGGCATCATTTTGCGGCAAGCAGTTTACAAAACCCAGGCAGAGTCTTGCAATAAAAACTTTTTGACTACATCGGTTTCTGTAATTGCTTATTCATCCCTTATATTCAGATATGATGCATTTGTGCTTTCGGTAAAATCTCCTGCAGAACTGCAGCTGTCTGTAAGGTCAGCTTTACATTGTCACGCTTTGGTGCCTGTTCTGTATCCTTTAAAGAATAAATACTGTCAGATTTAGGATGAATAACAGGCAAATCATGGGCAGTTCAACGTCCCCTATGAGATCCACTCTAAATGCTTCATGACCAGAAGTCATGAAAAAAACGACATGCTCGTCGTGCTCTTTAGCTGCGTGATGGAGAGGAGTTGGAATTGCTCACCTCCGCACTCTGGCATCACACAGCTGTACAGACCCCAGGCTCCACTTCAACTCTCGGCCCTCTTTTGTCACATGCTGGGAACGGGCCAGCTTCTCCCCCACACTCTCCATCATTAACACTGCAACCACAGAGAGGTCTGCTCTCATCATGCTGGAATTTTATGCCAACCTTCTACACGTCCTCAAAGCATGTTTGGTTGTGGGAAAGGCACTATACCAATAAAAGCTATTATTATTATTATTATTATTATTATTATTATATATTTTTGCTTTTTGAATGTAAAGATTCTGTATTATATTTATATTTTATTAATGCTGATGCCAGAATATATTCTTGCTTTGACTGTTTTTGCCATAATCTATGAAGTGTCCTTGTAAAAACAAATAAAAATTATAATTCCCTCTCTCTAAATCTCCTGAGAAGCATACATTTATGGAGTTTTGTCTTGTCAAAAACTTATATTGCACCTATTAGCAAGTATTACCAAAGAGTATACATGGCTACAGTGTACTTAGTTGCATGTGGAAAACTTTTAGTTTACTTTTACTTTTATTTTTAGGTGGTATATCATTAAGCCTCATTGGCATGACCGAATACACCTCTAGTACATGTAAAAAAAACAGGACATGCTTTAACAATATTGAAAGTTGTCTAATACCCTGATAGCAAATGAGTAATGGCCCAATACTGGCCCACACTTAAAACTTCATTAGGCCAAATTATTGCCGTAGAATGATGGTGATTAACTCCTCTGAATCTGGCTACCAGAACACAACTACAATTCAACCTTTATGACCTTCCAAATGCCATAAAACAAACCCTAAATGTGGCTGCTTTTTGTTGGGCCACGTTTGCCCCACAATACACTTAAACGCAACCCTATTTGGCCTGGATATCTCTGCAATTTGGGTAGTAGTCAGTCAAAATGATGGGATCTGTGGTATAATCTTCATATTTGATCTGAACCGATGAAGTCTCTTGGATCAGTAGTGAAACATCTTCAAGGTTCTAACAGTCCAGACTAACTATTACAAGTTATATTAAATGACATGGATGACTGAATCTCTTCATAGACATATGATCATGAAAGCTGTTTTTGCAAATGCTACCTGAAATATTGATGATGGTTATATAATTTGAATTGGATGGGACTTAGGAGTTCTATGATGCAGACTGGCCCACTCCAATTGGAGCAGAATTTAAAGAAAAAAATACACTTACAAGACATTGCCTTATGGCTTGACGGCCATTCAGTGGTGTGTTTTATTTCTTAAACATGATAATAGCTCATTTATAGAGAGAAAGGTGGCCTATTAGCTTACTAAACACTTTGTTCTAATAAGGTTACTTTTTTAAAATCAGGTCATTTTTACCAACTGGCCAACTACTGACCGGCTAAAATTAAAGCTGGAGAAAGATTTTATGTGAAATTTGACATAATTATTGCGACCATATTGCAAACTAATGCTAGCCTGGTTCCAAGCTCCCAATGTCAGCAGTGTTACAACTCCACTTTTAGCATTTTGAGCTGCCCATCTGCTCGGAAAAATCTTCTGTTTTCTCGTTTTGCCACTGTTGTCCATCTCTCCTACCTAGCTATGCTACACTTCCCCCTAAGCTGTGAAAATACTGCAGGTGCCAAATTTTTGTACAAGCCAACAAGACTTGTTAGCTGACCAAATGCAATTTAAGGCAGACCAGTGCTACCGCTGATATACTCCCCTAAATTATTACAAAAATAGACTTGGTTGTAAGGTTTACAGTGTAGTCGTGTGTTTATATGCAGGAGAGAACAATGCTTGCTGCAAGCCACTTTCATAAATGTGATGTCATTAGCCCAAGGTAGTTAGCCTGAAATAATGACCGGCTTGCCTGATATTTTCTCGATACTATCAATTACCACTCTGCCATTGAATAGAGGCCTCTCTTGCTTTGCCTACTAGCGGCCACTTTAGGTATTACAGCTTAGAAAAAAATTGTGACGCAATGGTAAGTGGAATGCAAATAGATATTTGCAGCTGCTTCATTCTATCTTCTCTCTTTTTTTCTTTTTTCTCCAGGTAATTTAAGCTGTAGGAGTGTTAACCCAGAGGTGGGTCCAAATCCAACCTGATCTTGACTCCAAAACCCAATCACACTAATCTCCAGACATAGCCACCTACTACAAATCTTGCCAAATTATTTTGTTGGATTCAGCATTCTTTGTCAATAGAAAAAAAAAAGTGAATAAGCAACTATATCAATGTCTCTATTCAAACCGACTTCAACTCATTTTTGTCTTATCAGAAGATAGGGGAGATAGGAGCTTTTAAATAAAGACCATTTGAGCTAAGAGACAGGGTAATTAAATAGCAAAAAGAGAGGCCATAATGGAAGGAGGTGGAATAATGGATGGTGCACCATATCCCCCCACCCTCCGCATACCAGAAAGAATCCCATTCAGAGACGTTTAAGATAATCACTTTCGATCTGTCTCTATTTAGTTGAGGTGGGAAAACAGCAGAGCTTTCCCTTGGCGTGGAGACTTAAATGCACTCTGGAACAAATGTGTGAACAACACGAGGCATATGAAGTTATACTACAACAGCAGTTTCCAAGATTTTAGGGGAAAAAATCCAGAAAACTTGTTCTTAACACACCACCTATAAGATCAACCTCCACCAGCAAAAACTATCCGTGAACGACACTACAAATATTCTTTTTTCTTTTTTTCCCTCATACACACAGGAAATGTCCTCAGGGATAAGATCAATTCAAAAAGAGAGCACAATGGGATTTACAGTGCCTGATCCAGCCCAATTGTTTTACCCTTCAGTTAAAACTCAAAGGCCCTGTGCCATCTGTTACTTTTGCTTACATGTGGACATTAAGCTAGCGAGGAAAATATTATTTTAAGCAAATGCGGGGTAGGCTAAGAGAAAAGCGAGATTAAAAAGCTAGGATCAGTGAGTAATGCTTTAATGCTAAAATTATTTACAGACTTAAAATGTAACTGAATACATTACACCTATCTAATCTGTTTTTGTAGCTTTTCATGGTGTAAAGTGGACATTTGGTTCATGCATACAGAAGGGGTAATTGGTGTCCATAAGTCTTGCGTGCGCTTACATGTGAGAACAGCTACTTAGACTACTCAGATGATCTTTAAGGTCCTTTCTGGCAAGGTGAAGTGGTCCTACAGGAAAGTGAATATGCTATAGCCTTGTCTCTATTTAAACACACTTACTTCTGTTTAATCAGAAGATGGATCAGATAGGAGATTTTTTATAAAGACTATTTTAAAAAAGGATCATGAAAATGATATAAAGCAAGGTATTTATTTGCTTCGGGGGCTACAGCGGAATAAGGCGGAATAATGGATGTTGTTTTTCCCCTGAAAAGAAGAGAATCCCATTCGGAGACTTTTGAGATAATCACTTTCGATCTGCCTCCGTTTAGTTGAGCTGGGAAATAGCAGAGCTTGCCCTTGGTGTGGAGATTTAAATAAACCCTGGAAGAAATGTGTGGACAACACAAGGCATCATTTCTGCGCTGGCCATTAAGAGAACTGTAAAACATTCTTGAGAGATACCGAAAACACACGCACCCTTACCAAACACAGACAAAAAAGTATCACCATCACCACAGATTCTACCTTCCATTTCCAGTGCCACATTTGTTTAGCATTTAACCAAAGCCTGCAATCGTGCGGTAGTCTTCAGTGCACCACTATCTTTTTCTGATTGAAGAACAAATATTGCGATTTCCGAAATTATAGGATTTTTATTAAGATCATATCCTGTAGGGTAAAGGATTCATTTCCATACAATACAGCACCTTTGAGAATAGGCCAGCAGGCGTAAGGTAAGATAAAGTGAGGGGCTCCAAATGTCATCCTGGAGATGTGCTCTGAAGAGATCTTGCATGAAAATGGCACTATTGAGGGTTTAATAGAGATAAATGCCTAAGCCGACTAGGTTGACAGGTTGTCCACAAAGAAAAATGGATCAAAGAAAACTAAGATGATTCATTCATGCTCTCAAGTCTCTTACTTCGTAAAAACACAGAGGTGAGTTTTAACACTGAGCTTCAGATTCCAGAACCTGCAGTCTGATCTTCTGTAGCTGGGGGCTGCAGGACTGCAAACTGACACGCAAGCATCTTCACACACCGATGAGTCCAACATCTGTATGGTCGTGTGGTTTAGAATGAGGTGTGGCAAGCTTCTCTTTATGTGCTTCAGAGGAAATGTCTTCAGCCTCCCATAGATGGTAATGCCATACAATAACATGAATAAGTTACTGAAAAACTGGCTACCATAGACATCTAGAACCCTTAAGGGTTCTTTAGTTTGTGCCTCTGGGGGAACTCTTAAAGGTTCTATGTAGAACCCTACAACAGAGCACCTGATTTACTAAGGTCGCAAATAAAGAGTGCTAATTTGCGTGAGCAACTTGATAAATTGCACGCAGTTAGTGGGCGTGTTAGAGTGCAAAGTAGAGGGAGGAAACAATATTTAAATTACATTTTTGTTTGTGCTGATTGTTGTTCATAGCCGTGGCAAGCTTGGATCTCAAAGAAGAGTAAGAGTAAAGTGAAGCTTGCCACATGTATGCCTTAACATGCGTCAAGCATAACACTGATTAAAGGCGGTGAGATGTGCCTTTATTCTCTAATGCTCTTTTTGAATGCTCTTGCGACCATGCAGCAAATATCTATTATGAAGTCCACTGTACCGCAGTAATATTAAGTCAGAATTTTTAACAAACCTTCTCATTCTTTTGAGATGCTGAGACATCATTTCAAAAAGCGTTACTAATTTAATTGTTCTATTTTGTCTTCATATGTCTTCATAACACCTGCCCTTCGATCGTATTATTTTACACACACACACACACACACACACACACAATTACTGCTCCCATAGTAAATTACACTGCGGGTGCTAAATTAATCTATTTCCATAGACCCGCCTTGTATTTTGCACTTTTAGGTGGAAACGTCCCAAATTGCATAAACATTAAGGCAAACAAACAAAATGGACAAGACGTGTTATTTTGCTCATTTGGAAGACGCAATCCTCCGTAGACCTACTAAATCAGCTTCTACGGGGTGTTTTTGTGGGTGTGATCAAGTTTGTACATGTCTTTACAAACGCAAAACATTTGGTAAATTAGGGCCAGGGTGTTTCCTTATAAGAGAGGTTTCCAAGTAGAACCCCTTTAGGAAACCAAGAACCCTTAACTATCCAAAAAACCCACTGAGGAACCCTTTTTCCTAAGAGTGTATGGCTTAATTTGGGAGAAACAAAGTTTTGGAAAGTGCAATAAAATATTCATTTTTGAGCTTAATATGATCATTATATTTATATTAAATTTATAGATTTGGAGTTCAGACCTTTATGCCCTATACTGCACTGTGAGGTATTTGAAACAGATGCCATTGCATCAAATTAAAAAATAAATTCTTTTTGGATTCATAAACATAGTGCATGTGCAGGCTTAAACTAGACCGCCTCAGCTAAGCGTGATTGCCGGCAATCCTCTTTGCTCTCTTTTTCTGATCAAGAAGGCTACAGGTGGAAATCCAACTTTACCAGAGCTCACTCTCTAAACCCTTGAGGAGACACAACAATCGTCTACAGCTCTGCCCACTAAAGGACACCGGTCTTGGGATTCAACTAGTTATTAGTGCTGGGAAGCTGTCAGCATAGCCAAAACTGGGAAACTTCTTAGCATGAATATGAAGTGTGGAGGCTGTTCATGGTTGTAGTAGGCATCAGTATGCATGAACAGAGGATTGAATGCGTAGGGTCATGGAGTGACAATGTAGTTGAGAGACTGGCGTATGCTCAAAGAGAAAGCCACTAAACGGATGACGTGGGTGCAGTCCATGGGGTAAAGCAGGGATTATGTCTGAGCAGCAGATAAACTGATTATTCCCTTTTTTTAACTTCACTGCTACGACTTGTCACACTTCGAGAACGGCCACGCAAACCCCCATCAACTCCTGCTCTCACCTCCTGCATTGAGTGGACCTTCCTGATCTCGTTACAGCTCTTTAAACCTTTCACATCCTGGAATTTTTACCACCTGCTGCATTGAGACGTTCAGACCAATGTGATTATGTGTATAAAAGCTCCTCCAGATGACTCTAATGGCCGGCTCCATTTCGCTGAGATCTACCTGAGGTAGAAGACACTTTGCGTCTGGGCATCCTGTTTTTTTTCTTTCTTTTTCTTATCTCCAAGCTAGAGCACAAGGCTACAGGTCTAACCACGCCACAATGCATTTGAAATGCAGATTTCTACTCTGCCTTTTCCTCTTTGCTCTACCGGTAACGGCCATCAAGGGTAAGACTCGCCGGCATTGGATTAACATATTTATGCATATTTAAGCCTTAAGTTGAATCAAATGTTACAGGTGAACTGATAGCCCAAATATAACATTCCTTCTAAAGACATAAGACATTGCCTAGTATTAATTTGCAAAAAAATATGTACAAAGTGATGCACAGTAAAGTAAGTGTGACCTCTTAACAGAAAGTTAATTCCTAAACAGCACTAAATATTTACTTTCACTGGTGTTAGTATGCTAATAGAGCTATTATTTTTGCATGCATTACTGTTTCTAATACTTTAGTATTATTTATTTGAAGCTTCGCTTCCACTTAGTCTTAGTCTCAGTGTGTTTTATGAGATATTTCTGAAGCTTCATTCCTCTCTGGAATCTGACAATTTACTGTTATTTTGGATGGTTTTAATTTTGGATGGACTGTTAGTTGGAAAAACTGGAACATTAACTGTAACCATCTAATCACAATGTTAGGTTGTGTATGTGACGCCAAACAAAAACTTTGACTAACCTTAGTCTGACATGCCTTTCTCCTCCTGTTTACCAAGACTACATTAAAAATCCAAAAACAGCGCAGCTGGCTTTGCTTAATGTCCTGGCACAACCACATGATCATGTGCTATAAGGTCACGACTGCATGCGGCACCCAGTGATAAACAAGATCATATTAAAAGTGTACTTCACCCAAAAAGGTTAACGTGGCTATCAGTAACTGAAAACAAGCACACAACAGTTAACATGATGTGTTTGGCTTGGCTTAGCTTGCCCATATCTTTGCCCATACCTCTCATTTATTATGATCAAAAGCATTTGGGGCATGAAATAGTTCATTAAGGGTTTGTTCTCACAAATGTGATACACAACATACTAATAACTTTATCTTAATAACATGCTAATAAACAACAAAGCATCGATGGTCTGACAGGTATTTCCATTGTTTTTATGTGCTGACTCATTAACCAGAATTGATTTGTCTTTGGCCTTGACGCCAGTGTAAACACTGCCCAGGCTGCCTATTAACCTCAGTGCGGTCTTGTTGATATTTAGCCCATTGTCCAAATGGCAGATGGGTCATCTGGTCGACTTTCTCGTTCAATCATGTCCTTTTTCTTACCGTCTCTTAGCCCCTCTTTCTCTGAACCCGTTGAC
The DNA here is from genome assembly GCA_028565825.1 of Olivaichthys viedmensis. Taxonomy (NCBI): domain Eukaryota; kingdom Metazoa; phylum Chordata; class Actinopteri; order Siluriformes; family Diplomystidae; genus Olivaichthys; species Olivaichthys viedmensis. The sequence continues at coordinate 6,638,525 of JAOUQW010000011.1, forward strand.
ACTGCTGTGAATTAATTGAGTTATCCAAGTCGATTTCTATGGGGGGGGGGGGCTGGGGGGGTTGGAAAAGCTAAATATCAGCTTTAAAATGTCTACCAAGTCATGTTCAAACAGGTCAGTTTACAGCATGCTTTAAGCACCGTTCCCAGGAGTTACCTTCAGGAATCTGGCTATGCTGAGAATTGAATCGAAACGCACCGACAACATTTAAACAGGCATCTGATCTTTGTTTCCTTGGTGACTGCTAATCTAAAGCAGCAACATTGTATTATCTAGGGTACAATTACTGCTGCCAGCAAGGTGAAGAGAGTGATGGATGAGTTCTCTCTCCCTCTCTGTGGGACCTGCAGCAAAATTTATAACATTTTTTCCCTTGTGCCCCAAGTGTTTACAATATAAGATGTGGTTTTAAAGTGGCACCCTGCATTGAACATGCAGTGCGGAAGGAACACATACAATAAAATTACAAGTGTATCTGCACACCAACATCTCTATTTATCACGCATGCATGCTTACCCATTGGTTATGCTTGATGATTGAACTAGATATTTGCTTTTGTTCCAGAGGAAAACAGACAGATCCCTGTGGCAGAAGTCAGCAGCTCTTTACAGCTGATCGAACAGCTGAGCTCAATCAAGCAGACCTCTGGGATCAGGACCATATATGAACTGAAGAGGCTTCGCACCAAGAGGTCAGCAGTTTTCCACTCAGGGGTCAAAGTGTGTCCACAGGAGATCCTTGGCGACATTCTAGCTAGCCACCAGGCCTACTACAAACTGAGAGGTAAGCATTTCTATTCATGATTAAAGATTTAAAAAGTCATGCAGAGCTCACTTTATTTATGTAAAGGTGGGGCAGCAATTTTTCAGACACTCATAAACCCTAAAGCGTTCCTTGGTTTGTCCTTCTGGAGGAACCCTTTTTTCTAAGAGTGCATATGAGAGTCCCTCTAGGGGGAACCCTTAGAGGTTTTATGTAGAAGCCTCCAACAGTGTTTCCTTATCAGTAAGGCTTCCAAGTAGTAAAGGTAACCTCTTAGAAAGCTAGAACCCTTAACCATCCAAAGAACCCTTGAGAACCCTTCCAAAAAAGCCTGTAGATTCATAAAGCTGTAGGCTGGAATGTCTGAACTTTCCACTAGCATTCATGCATTCTAGCCTACAGTAGGCAGCACACACGCTTGTGGGACGTAGCTTTGGAGGAAACACTGAATGGAGGGGCTGTATTTCTTTGAATTTTGAGTTTCAAAACTGCTAACTTCTTTAAGTGTCATTTTCAGCTAATTTCTGACAAAATGACAACTTTAAGGAAATCTTGGAATGTGGTAATCGTTACTTTTATCGCAAATTTTATTACTTTTATTATATTGTACTAGGACAGCAAATAGTTTCCAGTAAGGACTTGCTGCTAGGTCCAGCTTCATCTGATTCAGCTCTAAGCAGGCTTACTGAAGTTTTTCCACAACTGCAAATTTATGAACATTTATCAAAAAGAGTTCAAAAGATCTGAACAGTTGTGATTAGTGCTGGGGGTAATTTTAGTGTGTCCAGCCTGTTCCTATTTTCTTTATAAGAGCATTTATGTTCAATTTCTTACACACCATTTTGTAACATCTCCCCGTTCTTATATATAGAAGGTGCATGGAAAAAAACTGAGCTTGCCTTCCCCGATTTGTGTCACGGTTCCCATGGCGACAGCGCCATGTGTTTTGTTTTGTTTTGGTTTCTGTTTTGGTCTTGTCTCAGTCCTTGTCCTGTCATTGGTTTAATTCCCTTATTTTGTGTAACATTTGTTTTCCCCTCATTAGTTAATGTATTTTAACTCTGTGTTTCAGACTTTGCAAAGTCTTGTGAGTCTTGCATGTTAGTTTAGCAATTCAGAACTTTGTTCCCTATTTCTCATTTCCTGTATTTTCCGGTGTTTTCCAGTGTTTTCCTTACCCTGTGGTATAGTTGATACTGACCATGGATTACCCTTGCCTGTCTGCCTCTTACCTGGTCCTATGGTTCGATTCCAGTTATGATTTTCATTTTCCCCTTAATAAAAACTACTCAGAGTACCAGCACTTGCACCCTGCCTTCTTCCCTGTGTTACAGATGGCTGCATTGTTTTAATGTTAAATCTAGTCTCAGAGTGTATCCCTGCCAAGGGGTCTGTCAAACATCAGACACCTACGAATTAAAATCAGTTTTAAATCTAGCGGCTTTCAGAACTGCACCTTGAGTGAAAAAATGGATCCCTATATCAGATTACAGCAAAGCCATGTACGAGTGCTACACACAATTTTGCAAATTTATCATGTAGTTTGGATGCAGTCGAGCTGCAGATCGGCCTTTGCACTGCAGATGCAATCGCGGATGAGAAAGCTAATCTCCCAGGTCCCCTATTGGGCTTGGATGGCCGCAAATTAAATTTCTTGTTGCATTAAAAAGGGCGAGACACCATGGCTGCAATATTCGCTGTGTGAAAATCAGCTTTTATCTCAGTGATGGTTTTATGAGCAGGGAGGAGGTTGCATGAGTGCTCCTTTCATTCCACAGAGCATCGAGAGCACCCAGGACTGAGTGAACAACAGTGTCAGCGCCAGACTCCATCAATGACCGTCAGTGTCCACTTAAAGACAGCTTTCTTTCACACTCTCACTCCTTCTCTATCCCTTTTGACTCTCTGGCTTTCCCCATGGCTCGTAGAGATCAATTGGTAGGCTGGGCCTCAGAGTTCACTTTTGAGAAATATTTTTTTCTGTGACTAGGGGAACTAAATGAGATCTTGGGTTGCACAGGCGGTAGGTAGCAAGGCGAAATCCATAAGTCACAGAAATGTGTGTTTTGACTGCGAACGTGCAACAACGATCAGCAAATGCATAAACAACCAAATGAAGCTCCTATTAATCACACACACTTTCTCTCTATGTTCTTTCCCCTGTAAATATTCTGGGAATTATATTTGCTCATCTTTTTGGGTAAGGGAAGCAGTTCAAAGTACCCTACGCATCTTTTTCTTATTGATGGTTATCCACGCGAGTTGATAGTCGAATATAAAATGAATGAGCACAATTAGGATGAAGAACGGGCACTGACTATTGTGCAATCCATAATACATGTTCAAAATATACAGTAGTTTTGTTGCGAGTTTAACATATCACATCTGTTGGCCTGTGGCTGGTCCAGAATGAATAATTTCAGGTCTTTCACAGCACTTGCTTCTTTATCTTCTCCTTGCATCAGTGTGTCAGGAGGCAGTGTGGGAGGCGTTCCGGGTCTTTTTCGACAGGATTCCTGGGTCTACTGAGTATCATAAATGGGTCCACACATGTCAGCATGAGTCCATGTGCATCTCTGATATGGCTCAGAACTTTAGCAGCTCTGAAGAACATCTGGATATGGTGCAAAGGGTGAGCAGCTCAAACCTATATTACTTTGGAAAATGAAATGTGCTTCAATGTACACATGTTGATTGAATGTACACGCGAATTCCATTGTATCATACACTCTTAGAAAAAAAGGTTCCTCAAGGGCTCTTTGAATGGTTCTTTGGGGAAGGCAAGCTTTCTAAAGGGGCTTTACTTGGAACCTTTTCTTAAAGGAAAACCCTCTGTTATAGGGTTCTTTAATGGTTCCTCCAAAGGAACAACCCAAAGAATGGATGCTGGATGAAACTATGCACCTGGGGCGTTTAAGGATTTTTTTCTATCCTATATTCTAGGATGGCTAACATGGCAGTTGAAAGGAAATCTCATAATGCCTTAAAAGCCAATTTTAGTATACTGACTGCAGTTCACTGTATTAAAATCCATGTACCTTCACCAAAAAGGCTTCAGTTTGCTCTTTCTTTAGCCTGTCCAAAACCAGAACTGGGGAAACAGTGAAGGGTGAACACAAATGAAGATTAAGTGCTATGGAGTGCTCACAATATTCATAGCTCTGAGACTACAAATAAGACTAATTAAATCAAGACATGCATTGTTAATGTCTCCTTGTCTGGCTCAACACCTTGTGAAAATTTGACGAGAATAGCAATAAGATACTACAATTATTCGAAATGAAAAAAATATGAAAAGTTAAACACTGAACACAAACAGAGCATTTCTACAATGTCACTCATAAAATATACATATAGAACACAAATGTCAGAAGCATGCATTAATTCAAGGCATTTCTCAGTTTCTTTGAAGACTCTTAGCTTAAACATATATTTATCGGGAGCCAGAACAATATCACAACAAACACTAATCAATAACCCAATATCACAGTACCCTTCTCTCCACACTTTTTAAAAAAATGCCTGAGTGTTGTGCTCGGTTCTATTTAGAGCCATTGATTTTCATTGATGTCTATAATAGCTTACCTTTCAAAGCTATGGAATGCAAGTAAAATGAACCGCCATGTTTAAGCATGAATCACTCAAGTAATCACAATGTTTATTTGGTTCCAAGTTTAATATATTGTAGCTTCCCACTCATAGTGCTGTTAATATTAGTGAGCCTTTGTGTAGCTGTCTTAGCCACATTTGCATATACCCTATATTCCTAACCCAACAGACCATGCAGTTAATCTATTTGGATTCGTTTTCCACCTTCAGACAGTTGTATATTATACAGCACTTTTACTCTATTTGATATTAGTCAGAAATGTATTAATCCTCTTTGATGGGTAAATGGGTTTATTGTGCTTACTTTAGCAAAAATGTAATGACTGAATTGATGAATTGCCATTTTCACAACCTCCAGTCTTCTATTTTATTATTTTCACATTGAACGTTCACAATAGTATGAATCGGTTGAGCTGCTCATTGTCTACTGGCAAAGACGTAACCCTCTCTGTGTGGTAACTCTGTCATTTGTTTTATAGAGAATGAATCTGCAACCAGATGGACTTCCAGAAAGGTGAGATCACCACAAAATGATTATTATTGTTCCAGCGGATAAGAACTTCAGGGTCAATGTGAACAACTATAACCCACATAATAAAAATACTATTTTGATAAGTTAAACAATTTTCATCTAATGCTCACAGAGAACTCACAACAGCAAAGGAAGTAACAAAGTCTGTGCTAGAAGTAACAGGTACGGATGGGGAGATAAAACAAATATATTTTCTAGCAGCAGTGTTTTCATTATTTAACATAATGTATGTCATGCTCAGAACCAGAAGAGGTCCTGGTCCCAAATGAGGCATCGGTAGATTTATCTGAGCCCACTGCTGATACCGCTACTATTAGGCCCTCCAGCTTCCCAAAAGAACCCTCAGGAACCTCAGAAGGGAAACCTAGAGAAGCACCAGAGGAAGAAACCAAAAAAGCACCAGAGGAAGAAACCAGAGAATCACCAGAGGAGAACACCAGAGAAGCTCTAAAGGAAAAAAACAAAGAAGTGCCAGAAGTGGAAACTAGAGAAACACCAGAGGTGGAAACCAGAGAAACACACGAGGAGAAACCTAAAGAATCACCAGAGGAGAACACGAGAGAAGCTCCACAGGAAAAAACTGAGGAAACCCCAGAGGAGGACACTAGAGAAGCCCCAGAGGAGGAACCTAGAGAAGCCCCAAAGGAGGAAACCAGTGAAACCCCTAAGGAGGAAACCAAAGAGGCCCCAGAGGAGGAAACCAGACAAACTCCTAAGGAGGAACCAAAAGAAGCCCCAGATGAGGAACCTAGAGAAGCCCCAAAGGACAAAACCAAAGAAGCCCCCAAGGAGAAACCTAAAGAAGCCCCAGAGGAGGAAACCAGAGAAGTCTCCAAGGAGGAATCTAAAGAAGCCCCTGTGGAGGAAACCAAAGAAGCGTCCAAGGAGGAATCGCGAGAAGTCCTAGAGAAGGAAGCAATAGAAATCACAGAGGAGGTGAGTGCCTGTTCATTGTGACACCCAGAAATAATACGGATTTTCAGTCATAAAGCTGTTCTCTACACTCTTCCTGGCAACGTATGATATTAGATTAGCACATTGCACCATATGGAGAAGCTACATGAAAGCTTTCATCACAGCCAGACTCATGAAAACTCATTTAATATTTCACAATGAATTTTTAACGACAGCCTGCAAGTGTTAAAATTCAGCTGTAGCTGTCAATATTCTAAAATAATGATTCCGCAAGATATTTCTGCACATGATAGAGAAATTCAGAGTACACTGCTTAGCATAACACCTAACCTTTTGATAGCACCATTATAGCCCTTGGAATCTTAGAAATCGAGCAATATTGCAAATACATGAAATGTATAGAAGCAAAAATGTGAAGCTGAGTCGACCTGAGAACCCCATAACCATATCCACATATCCATATCCTCAACCTGAACTCACTATTAAACTATGTAAAAGCATTCCTATGTGTTCTAGAAGTATGCCGAAGTATGTGATGTCATCTAAATACATCAAAGCTGATTTCCTCAAGAATCTTGCTCACACAACTGTCCCATATGCAGGACTTGGAGTTGCCCAACATGGTGCCTGAGGAGCCACTGGAGCAGGTAGTGGGGTTCACTATTAGCCTGGTTGACCCTGGATACAGGGAGCTGCTTGGTGACGCTAATTCACCTCAGTACCACGACCTCTCGCGCCACCTACAAGACCAGGTGAGAGTTTGAGCAGGACATGCAGTGCTGTTAGCATCCTATTAGAAACTTGCACTGTAATGTTAACATTACAGTCATAACTGGACATAGTCCAAATATCTCAGTCTGGACTCAGCCCAGCAGTTAGAGAGATATTAGCAAGATAAATTAACATGAGACACTATAGTGCCCTTGAACAAGGCCCTTAACCCCAAACAGCTTCAGAGGAACAGTCCCGCACAGTTGATTAATGTACGTTGCTTTGCTTAAAAGCTAAATGGTGTATGCGTATGCACTAAAGATGCTAAAAAAAAAAAAATTCTAACTACCCATGTGACCATTATGTTTGGCCCATTAGTATGCCAACATAAGGCTCATTAGATGATGGACTGCTAATTTGATGTGATCCTCAAGGCACTTACATTCAATTTACTGAGAGTAAACTCTATAGTGGCACTATGCTTAAACGCTGCTTACCAATGACAGCCAAATTAGCTCACTGCAACATAGATAGTTGCCAGCTACTGATTTCATGCCAATGAAGGCACAGTGCCAAAAAGCGTCCTAATTTTGTATTTACAACATTTGTTGCTTTATCACTTCATTAAATGTTCCTAGTCTTAGATTGCCCTTTTTTAAAGCATGATTAGTTATATAAACTAAACCTGCTGGGGAATTTAAGCAATCTCACAAAAGGATGTATCTTAGTTAGTTTGCTAACAACTGTCTGCATTTCTTTTCCTCTCTCAAATCCAGGCACCCTTAATAATTACCTGATGTAAGGCAACAGTTGGCAGAGCCACTAATTAGCAAAACAACAGCTGATCTATGGAAAGTGGTGATAAACTATAGTATAAATCTATCTTTTTTTGTCTTGTGGCTTTTTCTCCCACAGATGCAACATGTCTTCGATGACTTGCCTGGGTTTGAAGACATCATAGTTCTGGGAATAAGGTAGGTTAGACACACCAGTCTGAGCCTCATTACAGCTGGGGATAAGAGCAGGGGGAAATGCAGAGGATGAGGTCATTTTCAGAGGATATGAAAAAGCCATATCCTGTTGATTAGTAAGTGTGTCATTAGTTGTGTGCAGCACTGCTCACAGGTCATAAAAGGATGGTCTGACTTAACTGCATAGACATAGTACTAATCTGGTAAATGCACAACTCGAGAGAAAAGAATTCCTGATTTGGCTTGTCTTCAGTATTATACTAGATTATTTTTTGACATTTATCAGACAGAGTGACATTTTCCATCTTTATGCTACAATGCTTCAGGGAAAGCAGGCCAGATTGTGCATTGATTTCTAGTCATTTTGGACAGCCTATAAGCAGTGACAAATCATTTTTTACATTTAGCTTGAGTCACACAGAGATACCTGTTTACTATCATTATGTCAAACAGCCATACACACAAAATCCACAATGTTTACTTGTTAAAGTTTTTGCTTTTTTTAGATAATGTAATGTTTAACTCTAATGTGACCAACCTCTCTTTTCATTTTTCATTGATCAAGCGAGACGGCAGCGAGTGATGGGTAATTTCATAGTAGACAGTAGTATTTACAAGTAGTGTAGTGTAGATATGAATGTTACAGTGCCATTTATGGTAACGTTGTAGTAATATGATAGTATAAGTTTTAATAGTAATAATAATAATGTTGTAAAACTACTTGAATATATTACTACCAAACAAATATAATCAAGACTGTTGCTATTGATGACATGCAAACACTTCATGTCTATCCCTTATTGGTGCAACAAGTTAACCCACCTCTGAGTATTATTATGTAACATTTTTATATCTTTGTCAGAACAAAGTCCATTCTTACAGGCCTCCAAATGTATTTCTGACTGTTATATCAACATTTGGGCGTGATGTGTTACTGTGAATAATAATTCAGCAAGTTTAAAATAGACCTCAGACAGCAGAGGTGTGAGCTCTTAACGTGTTGTGCCATTTAAACCCTAACTTAAATACATTCTGACTCCACAGGTCTGGAGGAATATCAGTTCACTATGCGGTTATATTTGAGATTATTGCACCAGACATCAGTAAGGACAGCGCAGTTACAGGAGCTTCATCAGAAAGTCCAAGCCTGAGGGAGGCCGTGATAAAAGCACTGACTGAGAAGTCCTCTTTGCCAGTTGACCTCAATACGCTGACTTTTGAGCCAGGTAGGTAGATGATTGTCTTGATTCAGGCCGCCAAAGTAATGAATAATTAAACTATACCTCAAGCTGAGTCAATTTTGTGAAATCTAATTAAAATTATATGCCACTAAATTATTTGAATTATTTCAGTGGGTCCCCAAAGCTCAGAATTAAAACAAAACAGACAAAACAAAGAAAAAAAAAAGTCTGGTTTCTTGGTTCTTTGTCCTATCAGAGTGTTGTATTATTTTCCTACCTACACATCTTGTCCTGTCGTTATTTTTCGTTAATGGGCCTTCGTTAGCATATTTCATAGTGTCCAGACCTTGCACGCATTCCTTCATCAAGTGTTTTTCAATCGCATCAGGCAAAACATCAACCTCACCCTCAACATCGAACCCAGAGGTTTTAGAGGACATTACAGCTGAGGTGAGTCATACCATTTAACAATCCAACCTGTTGTTTTATAAACATATAAAACCGTTAATTGTACTAATTGTACTAAATAACTATTTCAATTCGTAATTAGTACTTAAGTGCAAGCATAACCTTATACAGTTTTGGTTTTACAGCTCCCCAAGCCAGACATTTACAATAAACCAAGTGTACTGACAGAGGAGTCAGAGCTTGAGAAAATTCCCGTTTCTCTATCTGAAGATGAGAATGACACAGTCGTGGATTCAACATTTACCACAGAAGCAACTTTCTCAGAAACAACACTACCTGGGGAGGTGTTTTTTACAGACTTAAAAATAATACAAGGAGAAAATAGTGAGCTCATCTTTCCCATAGGCTCAGCCATTGAGGATGCTGCTGAAAAGGACAGAGATGCCCCAGATAGTGATCTCACTCCAAACCTCATTACACCAAGGGAACATCATGACACCCAAAACAGGCCTGACCCAGTTACTCATCAGAGTCCTAATATTATATCAGAGGATGACATCTTTTCAACACCAGTCACCACAATACAGATTTTGCTTACCACGGAAACAGTAACCACTCTTTCTGGCGTCACCGAGTTTCCAGTTACAACAGATTCAGGCGTTACCCAACAGCTCCCAACTGAGCCAACAGAGCCATTAATCGAGTCAGAGGAAGAGACTATTGAACTTCCAATTGAGGAAGATGCTAACATGCCTGAGCCAGATGGAGAAGGCAAAGTACTTGAGGACACTAGTCCAGAGCTACCTAAACCAAAGGAGGCTGAAATAGTAGTGAAGAACCCTGAAAACATTAATGACCATGATGTGGACGCAGAACCAACTGAATCTGTGGTTGAGGTTTCTGAAGGGAGCCGTGAAGCAGAGCCTGAAAATGAGGGTGAAGAAGCAGAACCTGAGGAGATTGTGGTATCAAATCCTGAAGATGAAACTGTACCTGAGCCCAGTAAAGTCGAAGAACCCGAGGAGGAGGCTGAGGCAACAGAATCTGTAATAGAGGTTGAGGTAACAGAACCCAAAGAAGAGGTTGAAGTAGCAGAACCTGAAGTAGAGGCTGAAATAACAGAACCTGGGAAAAACTTAACAGAATCTGAAGATGATGTTGTGATAACACCTGGAATTGAGGTAGCAGAACCCAAAAAGCAGTTTGAAATAACAGAACCTGAGGAAGATATTCAGGTAATAGAACCTGAGAAAGATGATGAGATAGTGGAACCTGAAGGAAAGGTTGATGGAGCAGAACCTGTGGAGGACAATGAAATATCAGAACCCGAAGAGGTTGGAGAAGCAGTGCCAGGAGTAGTGGTTGAGGTACCAAAATTTGAGGAGTCAGTGAAACATGAAGCAGAAGCTGAGGTTGAACTAACTGATACACAGGGTGGGGGAGGACAACCTAAAGAAGAGGTCAAAGTAGCAGAACCAGTGAAAAAAGTTGAGACAGAAACACCGGAACAAGAGCTTAAACCTGGGAAAGAGATGGAGGAAGAAAAGCTCAAGGAAGAGGTTAATATACCAGAACTTGAAGAAGTGAAAGTGGCAGAACCTGAGAATGAGGCCTTAAGTGTCTCTGAGCCTCCTGTTAACAGAATTACGCCTAATCCACTGGAGGTTTCAAGAGAAGACACCAAATCTGATGAAGACACTAATTATCATCAACCTGTAGAGGTCAACGATTTACTCTTTGGGCCCACAGACGGCACAGAGCCAAAGGAAGGCACAAGTGAACTTGAGTATGTGGGTTATTCTCATCCTGAAGATGAACCTTCTCAGGTACCAGTTTTCATTGAGGAAAACGGTGAAAGAGCGTCTGAAGTAACAGAAGTGACAATAGCGGAGACATATGAGGACAGTGCAGCTCATGTTCAGCCTGAGACCCAACCTGATGAGAACACAAATACAGCTGTAACGGAAGACGGAGAGTCATCACTCGCCAAGGAATCCAATATTATCGAGAGAGGTGAACTTTATTCTATCTATGTTAACCCAAAAGTGATATTTTACATGTACCAAGAGGAAGATTTACATCATTAATGGCACTAAATCTCCATACTCATACTTTAACTATGCATTTGCATTAGAGCTAATAATTAGTCCAACCTCTTAGGGAGAATTAATGTGCTGCCTCCACTGATCAATGTTCTGTCTTTTCTGTAATTTAATGCTCAAGAAAACACAGGGCTTTTATTATTTATTAATTTCACTTATTATTAAGTCCACATATTGCCCTGAGACAAATCCTGTAGCTTGACAAGTTTCCCTGCATTACATTATAAAAGTTTCTAATGAATAACACTCCCAGTTTGGTAGATCAAGTTAATCCTAAAAGTTTATGATGTACCCATAACAAATAAAAGTGCTTTGTCTACACCATAAATGACCATAAAACTGCTTCTTCACAAAGCTTCAAATACAAGAATTCCGATATGATGAATAGGCTTAATTAAAAGACTTTGCATTTCTCTGTACAGAAGAGAACACTGGTGAGCCAGAGATTATCCCTGAAGAACCAGAAGAAGTCACTTCATCCGTCTCTGAACAGACCCCTGGGACGGAGTCTTCGCCAACTGCTGTATCTGCAGACATGGACCTTTATGGGGTGGTTTTAACAAATGCACCTGTGATAACGCCAGCACCTGCTGAAGAAGAAGAGTTATTACCTACAGGGAAAATGATACCACCTGTAGATGCGGTGGAGGCTGAACCTGTGGAGACAGAAGGGATAGAACGAACGATGGAGGACAACTTAGCCTCTAATGGGCAAGATCTTGCCAGTGAGCTGAATGAAATGGGTGTAGTGAGCACAAAGCCCATCGACCTCGTAAGTTATGGCAGTTTTCCAAATGAAGAACATGTCCTTGAGAGCACAGTCGCTCCGCTGTTGAAGTACTTGACAACACCCTCGATGACCACAGCTATCAAAGGCAGAGAACTTGTGGTGTTCTTCAGTTTGCGTGTCACAAATATGATGTTCTCTGATGACCTCTTCAACAAGAGCTCGTCTGAATACAGAGGTTTGGAAAACAGATTCGTTGAACTGGTAAGTCAACCAGTTTCTTTACTGCCGCATTCAGTACCTCAAAAATTATGCTTAATTTTTAAGAATTTTAGAGTGCAAGTGCTATATATCAAATGTTTGACATGCCTCATATCGACTGTCACCTATGTCACAATTTTCAAATATCATGGTTGCATTTCCTGGTATATTTAAAAAAATACATAAATATATAGCAGTGTGTTTTTTTGGCATTGTTAGAATCCTCCGGACATAGTTATAATTGCGATCGTGGACTGTACAAAACTGAAATCATGACTCATCACACTGCCCAACTGAAAAAAATAAACACCCTATTTACCCAGTGTGAGCTGAGAGCAGAAGAACATACAGAAAGCCGAAGCAGAGTGACATCTTTAACTTCAGAGCAGCACTATCCTGAATGACCCCATCACAGGGTTAACCAACAGATTAAAAGTGTAGTCTGCCACCGAGGTCTCTGGATGGGCTCATTAATGTCTTTCATAAAGCCTTCTCTCAGGGCTTGCTTGTTTTCTGTCTGCCCTAGGGTGAGTTAAAAAAACAAAAAACAAAAAAAACACTGGCCCTCAAATGCTTGTGCCTTGAATAAAACCAGCACATCCACTCCTGCACAGGATGATGTTTTAATGATTAGGCCAACAAATGAGTCAGCACGCATTCAGTAGTCTGCTCTGTAGAATTTCTCCCCTTTTTTTTTTCTAAGAATACAAGATTTTCGGTGAAAAGGGTTTTTTTTTGTTTTTTTTGAAGAATTGCATTTGCAAAGGCACAGTGAGCAATGGAAATGATGGCTCATTATAAAAAGTATTTTAGCCTTTGTCAAGTACTATGTATGTGTGAAGAGGGGGGGTCCCATAATTGAGGTCAGGAGCTTAATGTTTAAGAAGAAAAAGTAAGAAATTTTGACTTACTGAAAGAACCCTATTGAGGCCAGAAAGTAGCCTGGTTCTCTGTAGTCCAGAGTCAGGAAAGCCATTGTTGAGTGTCTCCTTGTTACTTGTGGCTTTCTCTTTTCTCTGGGAATCACATGGTCCTAAAACCTTATTAAATCTCGATCCTTATGGAAATAATCTCATTTATTTCCTGTCCAAAATCATAATAACAAATTCTGTAAGATCTCTACTTTACCACGGTAATATTATAGTAAACAGGTAATATAGTAATATAGTAAACAGGTATCTCTGTGTCTTCTAGCTATAGAATACACCAAAGTCCTCAATCAAGGAAAGAAATATTCTATGCTTCTATGCTATAAAAGTCATTTGGTGAGCACTCAAGGTATTTCTGCATTGCCTCTTCTGTCTCCTCTTCCCAGCTGATGCCATACCTGCAGTCGAACCTAACTGGCTTCAAGCAGCTTGAGATTCTGAACTTCAGGAATGGGAGCGTGGTGGTCAACAGTAAGATGAAATTTGCCAAGTCTGTACCATACAACATCACCCAAGCGGTCCACCGTGTTCTGGAGGACTTCTGTAATGCTGCTGCCCAGTGGCTGGACATAGAGATTGACAGCCATTCGCTAGATGTGGAACCCGGTAATTTGCCAGTGGTTCTGCCACTATACGTTGGGCTCGTTGATAATTAATATTATTAAATTCCCAGTAGTTCATTATACATTATTCCAGGGGTTATAAAGAATATCTAACTCTGTTAAGTCTTTACAAAGAACGTAGTGGTTCAGCAGGGTTTATTAACACCAGGGCTCTGCCCTCGTCCCTAATAATTCCGCACTGCATCAGTGTGGTCACAAGAAACTGATGGAGGCCATCCCACAGAAGACCATTCATTAATACTAATGCGATTTGTACATCCGTTTAGGTGATCAAGCTGACCCTTGCAAGTTTCTGGCCTGCAATGAGTTCTCGCGGTGCGTGGTGAACCACTGGACAAAAGAGGCCGAGTGTGTGTGTGATTCAGGATATGTCTCGGTGGGTGGACTGCACTGCCAGAGCCGTTGTGATGTGCAACCGGATTTTTGTCCCAATGGTGGAGAATGTGAGATTGTGCCCGGACAGGGTGCAGCATGCAGGTACGTGACCATACACACCACGTAACCAAGAGCAATATGAGTCATTTCAATATTATTTAATGAAAGAGTGGAATAGTTGACCACAGATTTCTTCTCGATGGGCCTTGTTGCTTAGCATCATTATATTTTAAAAGCATGTTTCTGGCCATATGTTGATAAAATCAGTATTACTATGACATTTTCTCATTGTTGTTAAAATGAAGTATTGTCTCTGTGCAGGGTGAACTCACTAGAGATGAAATACACATGCAAATTCATGCCTCTTTGCATGTTTCCATCCTTAAATCTTTGCTGCTTAGATGACTAACCCAAAACTTAATCCTAAACATTATCATGTCTCTTAATCCTAACCTTAACCTCAGTAATTTAAAAGAATTTGTTGGTTTTACAAGCATTTTTCTTTCTGGGAACCTGAAAAATATCCTCACAAGGTCTTATTATCGCTGGGACTCTGCAAGACAGAAAAACAAGCACCCACACGCACACCCTGAGGTGTGATTTAAAACAGTTATTTTAAGAATCAAGAAGAGCTTAATAAAATCTCTGCTCTATCATGTGGATTGATGGTCTAACTGTCTCTCCTGACCCTTTTAGATGTCCTGTAGGTAAATTCTGGCACTTTAAAGGAGAGAGATGTGCTGAGTTGGTTTCTAGATTCTTTTCTTAACCTGCCTCGTGGGGGCCCTGAGTTTAGTTTTTGGCATAATTGCACTCTGGATGTCTATGTACAAGAAAAATGTACCAACCAGAAAGACACTGTCTTTAGTTTAAGCAGTTTATTTTTCGCCAGATTTTATCAACGTGTTGACATTTCATTGTCTACATGGTTGTTATAGAGAAAACCTACTCACTTTTATAATTGCAGAACGTTACAGCTGGTCAAAGTGGCTTATAAATAGTCTCCTTTAAAGGGAGTTATTTATGGTGGTGTTAAGGCATAACATTTAACAAATTAAATTTTACACCTCCACACTAGCAGAGGTGAGAAATTATCAGTGTGGTAGCAGACGATTTTTCACCAAAAGATAAAAATGATGATTTCTACCTACCATTGGCATGAAACAATTGGAATGTCTGGAATGTCATGCACAATGTCATCATCTAATATCCCTCTGTGATGGATGGGTGGATACATTCATTTATTATTATTAGTAATAGTAGTAGTACTGGTCAGGGTCACGGTGGATCCGGAGCCTATCCCGGGAACACTGGGCACAAGGCAGGAATACACCCTGGATGGGACGCAGGGCACCACACACACACACACACACACACACACACACACACACACACACACACACACACTAACCTCAGTAACACACACACACTAACCTCAGTAACACACACACACCAGTCACACACACACACCAGTCACACACACACACACCTCAGTCACACACACACACCAGTCACACACACACACACCTCAGTCACACACACACACACCTCAGTCACACACACACCTCAGTCACACACACACACACCTCAGTCACACACACACACACCTCAGTCACACACACACACTAACCTCAGTCACACACACACACTAACCTCAGTCACACACACACACCTCAGTCACACACACACACACACACACCTCAGTCACACACACACACTAACCTCAGACACACACACACACACACTAACCTCAGTCACACACACACACACACACTAACCTCAGTCACACACACACACACTAACCTCAGTCACACACACACACACACACACACACACACTAACCTGTCACACACACACCTCAGTAACACACACTAACACACACACACTAACCTCAGTCACACACACACACTAACCTCAGACACACACACTAACCTCAGTCACACACACACACTAACCTCAGACACACACACTAACCTCAGACACACACACACACACACTAACCTCAGTCACACACACACACACAGTGATCACGAGCTCTTTATCAGATCTAAACCCTGAAGTCTGTAATTTCAGATCGATGTTCA
>JAOUQW010000011.1:6679099-6694622 GCA_028565825.1 Olivaichthys viedmensis
ATGCGAAGAATCAATTTCACTGTACTGTACTTGTATATGTGACAATAAAGGAGCTTTCTATTCTATTCTATTCTAATAACTTGAAGTTCACATTTTATTTGTGGATTAAATTTTTTTATATGGACTTATTCCGTTATTTTTTTTATGAAGTGGTAAAATTGTATGATCTAAATTAATTGCATATTCTTCTTGGTTGTTTTACAGCAAAATACTGTAAAATACGCTTTAGAAAAGAACCAACAGTTACCACAAATAAGAAAGCAATCAGTGTGTCATAGAGTCAAATTATTACTTTACAATGTGTGCACTTCACAAAACCTTTTCCTACTCAAAGTAAATTGATTTACTACTGAATGAAAACGTAAAAATTTAAAACTTTATAAATTTAAATAATGCGTATATGAAACGAAGCTTCACAGAGAACCAACACGGCGTGACCTAATTTAGGAAAACAGTCAGAGGGCATCAACGAGGCAAATTATAACATTATTAGTTTTATAACTACACAATATTTCTATTATTGAATTGGAATTATTGACTTTTTAATCCTGATGTGACTTTAAATCAAAATGCGAACTACATTAAAAATAAAAAGCTACAATATTCTTAAGAGTTTATAAATTATGATCATATTGAAAAAAAAAGCGCTTTATATAGAGCCAAACATTTTCTAGGTGTGAATTTTACACAAAACTATTTATTAAATAATTTAGCAATTCCTGAAAACATGGAGCACCTTAAAAATTCTAAATTACGAGCATGTAATTTAGTAATTTTATAAAGAAAAGTTGACACTGAAGAAAGAAAGCAATCAGCAACTTTAAAATGTGTGCACTTCATAACCTAAAATACTCGAAATGTCTTCGAATTGAATGTAAATGGACTTTTTTATCTTTGCCATTGAATGAAAAGCTACAATACTCTGTTTTTGTGTTACTAAAAGTTTAGAAATTATGAACTTATGAGAAAATATTAGAGAACCAGAAGTTGGAAGTTGGAAATGTATCTTAAAAATCCACTTAAAAATTCAACTTTCTGACTGTATGAAACAGGTTTTACAGAGAACCAGTGTAGTATGATCCAGTTTAAGAAAATGAGTAAAATGATAACTTTATAACTAAAATTAGCCCAAAGTTTGTCTTATTTAGTGTAAATTGACTTTTCATAATTCACCTCTAAGTGAAAATGTGGACCGCCTCGAAAACGGAACCCTTCAGCCCTCAACGTTTTGAGTTTGAACATCTGTTTTCTGTGTTGTCATTATAAAAACCCCAAAGCGGCTGTGAGATGTAACATCCCAGATGTTGTGGAGTTTGTGTCACATGGTGGAAAAGTTGGTTTCGAGGTTTAGTTTTTGCCGTATGAATCTGAAGCATGATGGACACGCGGCTTATAATGTACATTTCTGTACCTTCTTTTTTTTTGCGTAGTTGTCCACATTTCCAAATTAATTATGTTAACTCTTTATGGGCTTTTGACATTAATGAATGACACTTCCAATTCCTGATCTTCCTCTTTCACCAGTAAAATGAAGAGGCGTTGGTCATGTGATCAACATTTTTGACTAAAGAGGCAGTAACGTAGTTTAAATCACATGAGGGAAAAGTTAGTTTTGGACTGGAAATTAATTTTTGAAATAAGCATAATGAAAATAAATATAGTAGGCGTGTGCTGACATTAAAATTATTACAATTAAAATTAAAAAGCTGTTATCATAATTTACAATATTACCACAATCTCTAAAGTTTGGTCTGTTTTTTACCACTCATGTTGAATTATGGGATTAATTAATGAGGACCCTTATAAAACACCTAGCCTGAGGCTGCCTTCCCAGTGGGATATAAACTTGATCTAAAAATGTTGCCTCCTGGTAAATAAAATATTTATGTCATTAGATAAGTGATTAGATTAGGTAAACATTTTACATGTACATTTTCAGGCAAAAAAAAAAAAAAAAAACTGTCACATAGAAATTACCCATAAAGTCCCATAAAGAGTTAATAGGGGGTATTTAAAAAAAGAAGTCATTTATTTTATATTCCGTGTGCTGAATTAAAATTTTACAACATAAACAGAAGCATGCTTTGGAGCGTATCAGTATCATTTTACCACTGAACAATAGAAATCCTATTTTTTCCCCGTCTTTTCGTTGGATACATTTTTAATATGGTCCACAAAAGTGGTTATATAAAGATACTATTTGTTTTTTGGGGAGCTTCTTCCGAGCCTTGTTTGTGAATCTGCAAGCTGAATTTGGGAGAGTTGTGACGTGTACAGAGACGCGGTGCAAACTCGGCGAAATCCACATAAAAGAACGCTGAAGGACGTGCATAACAAATCAAATCAAACTGCAAGGTGAGCTCCTTTCACGACAGATGCGCACTTCCTGTTTAAGGAAATTGTTCTCTGCTCAGAGCGGCAGTGCTCACTCATCCCTCTCTCCCTCCCTCCCTCCATCGCTTCAGATCTGTTTGAATATTTTTGTTCAGATCCTCCGTCTCTCTGTCAGTTTCAAAGTGAATCTCTCTTTAGGGCTTCTTGCATTTGCCTTTTTTCTCGCGCTGCTGGAATTTGCGCAGCCTGCGCGCCCACGTGTCCCTCCACTGAATGACCAGGCTGCCTTTATCGGCCACCATGCCGCTCTGCCCCGGCGCATCCTCGTTGTTCCCCAGCAGCAGGTACTTCTTCCCCGTTTTGATTTTGGGACACTTGCAGGTGACGTCCTTCGCTCGGACCCACAGTAGCTGGTCCCCTCGGCGGATGCGGCTCTCGCTCTGCTTGTACACAGAGACGATGTTGACGGTGAATTTCCACCACTCGCCGGCCTTGTCCGATTTCAGGATGTGCACTTGAACAGCTGCAAGATCAAAGAGAAAGCGTGTTAAATACTGCTGCAGGACTTTTTCATATCAAGATCATTGACTAACCTTTTTTTATTATGGTTCACAATATTATTACAATATCAATACAACTTTATTTTAAATAATGACTCGGGTTTAGGAACTTTATTATTCTGAAAATGATCATTTTACAATAAATATTTTACATCGTTTTAAAAAACAATAACAGTAAAGGTGAAAATGTTCATATATGATAAATATGAATTCGGTTGACAGTTTTGCAAGTTATGACTTACAAATAAATACAAGAACACCATCATCACCTCTGCTGATGATATTTTGAAGTGTCCACAATAATAATATTACTCATGGTCTAATGTATAACTAATTATTAGCACATATTTAACTACTACTGCTATTATTAATAGCTTTGCTTCTACAGGAACTTATATATATATATACATGTTTAAAGCTGGTTTGTTAAAGTCAAATGAACACACACACACACAGTGATATGAATATGATAGTTTAATGGGTTGCAGATCTTGGGAGAATAAAAACAAGTTACTTAAAGGGTTTGTTTGTGTCTCTGAATAAGACCGAGTGTGCTACAGTTGGTGTGGTGCGATCCCTTTGACAAAAACCTTTGCTCATCGCCCCACATACTAAGTGCAAGCCAATGAAGAGATTTTGTTCCTTTGATAAGTGTAAACACGTGTGCTTTATCTGATGACCTGAGCACGTTTTAATGGTGTAATCCTGCTGAAGAGCTGTAATTAAGCCTCTGGATCTTCTCAGATGATGCTGCACTGGAACTCTTGCCTTCGTTTAAGTGCACTTGGCTGCGTGAAGGCAACCTGAGCCGTGCTGCAGAGAAACAGCTCAAACAGCGTTCACCCCCCACACCGTCTCCATTATTGATGCGGTGAGAGGTGCTGTGTAATGCGGCTGAGACACAGGGGGTCAGACGTGTAGGAGTGTGAGAGGGAGTGTGTCATTTCCGCTGAGGAACAGCGGGTGTGAGGATGAGTTAGTCATAAACGTTTGGAGCTGAGCTGATATATATGCACACACACACACGCGCACACACACAGCGTGTGAGTCACCGAGCGGGATGAGTGTTAGATCCCCTCTGTGAACGTCGCAGCGTTGTTTTCCCCGAGGCCTCATGGAGGCGCTCTTCATCTTGTAGTGCTTCTGAGGATCCCTACAGCTACTTTCCCCTTTATCACTTGGATTCATGTTGATACAGACGAGAAACCTTCAAGTGGCTCTCGCTTTACATCTACTTATTTGACGAACACTTTTATTTAAAGTGACTAACAATGAGACCAGGCACAGAGCTGAACAGGACTTTAATAATAATAATAATAATAATAATAATAATACATTATTATTTAATAGTAATATTATTGTTAATATATATATATATTTTAAATATTATTATTGTTTATTTTTTAAAAGAATCTGAATAACAGTTTTTCTGTTTATTTATTAAATTTTTATTTGCTTTAATATTTTTTTTCTTAATGTTTCTTAACAATTGTTTTCTTTTAACATTGTATTTGAATATTTTTTCCAGTTCTTTTCTCTCTCCTTGTAAATTATAATTGCTCAGTAAAAATGTGTTAATTGCTATTACTTACTATTTGCTATTATTATTATTATTATTATTATTATTATAGCTGGCCAACTGAATATATTCATGTCAATCCCCACATTTCTTCACTTATCTGTGGAGCTTCATTATTTCAGAACCTTTATTAAATTGTTGCTTAACTCTTGCTAGTTGCTTTAAAATGACTGGGACGAGTGCAAACCTTCATGAACACATTCAGCTCCTAACTGCAGAGCGGCGTTAAAGGAGAGGACACAGCTGTGGCTCGACTCGAGGACTCGCCATCAGCGCCTCACCGGCGCCTTTACCCCCTCAAAGGAAGCCCATCCGACTCCATCTTGAAGTTCAATGCCCGGCGCGGCCGTGTCCGTTAGCGCACAAAGCCCCCCTGATGGCGCGGGAGCCGAGGGAAAGTGGATTAGGTTTAATAGGTGTTTAGAAAACGGGACGATCCGCAGTAGGGCGGCGGGAAAACTGCCAACGCTTCATAATTGAGAGGCACCCGATGTAGCTGACTCTGCGGGAGCCATATTAAACGGGTAAATGGGCCGAAGGTAATGTATTCATCCTGCATGTCCAGCTTTTAGAGACATGAGGAGGAACGAATACGGAGAAAGAGCTGGTGGGATCATTACTGTGGGACGGGCACGTGCCAAGCTTGCAGGAAAGTTCGTCCTTTAGCCTTTCAGCCTGCCGTTATTGGCGTTGGCGATGTTCTCCATAATGGGGTTCCTATTGACCTGCTTTTATTGGACCTTTTAATTTGTGCAAAAGAAAACCTGATTGAGTGCGCTAGAGATTGAAAAGTGCTGTCTCCTTGTCCATAAAAGCTGATAAAAGCTGAAGTGTGAATAAAGAGAAGATGTGATGAAGGGTAATGGACGCAGAGTGTTTGGAATAAACGATGTATAGTGAGCATGTGTTCCGGTCTCTGCATGACTGCGTGTGTTTGGCTGGCGCTCTTTGATGATGTCACCTTATTACTCCTCTGATGGATGTTGATGGAAACACATAACCGTTTGCATTTTCTTTTGACCATTTTTCATAAATGTGTTTGAATATTGCAATCACGTATCTAATATAGATTTTGTGTGCCACTTTATCTTAGGTATTAAATTTTTTTAAATTTACATTTACATTCAGTCATTTGGCATATGATCTTACCCAGAGCGATTTACAAAACGTATACTTGGACAGTCTGTAAGGATTCATAACCTGAAGAGATTAACCTGATCTGTACAAGAGTGGTCTAGTTGCTTAACTAAAAACGACAAATTCGAATCCTAAATGAGAACGTAAGTCAGTGCGTAAAGAATCAATGCCAGTCTTTACATCTTTGAGGGTCTCAATATGCAAAATATACCCAAACAAAGCTTTTATTTTTTAATTTTTAACTAAGAAAAGTTCACTACACTAAATCAATTGTCATTTTTTGTATTATTAATCTAAATGGTTTTAGCTGTTGTTTTTTGGATAGAAGTTTTATGTGTTTTTTTTTAAACCTTAGATGTCAAGGGTGTCTGTCCAAATCAGATGAATCAACAAGCTGGTTGTCATTAGCGCTGCTAAGCTCTTTAAGTTCCTCTGTGTCTCGCTTGACTGATGAAACAGCCTCAGTTCGGAAGGACAGAGGGAGCAGCACATCTGCTCCATTCAGAGACAAGAGAATGCCTGCTGGCCTCAGGAATGCTGCTCTTCCCTTAATGAGGATCTACCCTTAGCGCCCTGCTCCCTTCTGTCCGTCACACTTCCCTTGACTTGATCCGCTTTGGGCTTAAATACCTGCTGGGCTGTCCATCAGCGCTGTATCCGTCCCCTAAGCCCTTCGCTGATGGCCTTTCCTTCTGTTTGATCCCTTTGACTTTCTTCTTGAAGGCCCTGAGTAAGCCATCACTACAATGGAGGGTGCCCTAGGGATCTTCAAGAATATAGATGTAGTAGAGTGTGTGTGTGTGTGTGTGTGCCAACTTTACGACTCACCGTAATCTTTCTTGCAGTACTTCTTCATGTTGATCTTCAGCTTCCCTTTGGACGCCTTGCAGTAGGAGTCGCAGTCTGCACTCGGGAGGGAGAGAACAAGAGAATAGGCGTGTTAGAATGCATTCTGCGAGAGAAAGAATGGAAGAAAAGAGAAGACAGAGTGTGACACTTTTCCAAACAGCTCATCTATCTGGGAGCCCATGCTTCACGCTTGCACCCATCTGCCCTCTTCAAGTTGTGACTCTAATAGATGCTTGTGGGCCATTGAGTGGAGCGTCCTTGGGTTTTTTTTTATTATAGAAAAGCAACAGACAAAAGGTCCTGCTCTCTGGATGTCTGGACCCTCCCTTGCTCTGATGGGAGACCTTTGGGGCCATTCAAGCCACCCAGTGCTTTCTTTTTTTTTCTAGCACCATGCTAATTTCTCGCCCCCCCTTCCCCATTCTCTGCTGTCAAAGCGCCACCATGGGACCTTGTCAATTCAACCCTCGCGTCTGCTCGACCCTTCGGCCCTTCCTCCCTCGACCCCGAGGTCCATCCCAACTTTTGGCATTTATTGGTTCAGCACCCAGGGAGGTGGCAGCGTTCATAGGGAGGGGTCGCCACAGCACAATGGGAGGTCAGGGAGGAAAATTAGCGACCTGTGAAGTGTTAAAAAAAGCCTTTTGGTGTCCAAAAATAAATATCTTGCAAAGGAGTCGAAGACAAATAGCTTGCTCAACGGATACTCTTTTTCACATCCTGCATGATGGCTATCTCCACAGGCTAGCAGAGTTTGGACAAGTGATGCTTAGTCCCCAGAAAAAATGTATCACTCAATCATAAAGACGATAGGAGAAATGTCTCAGATCGTTCTCAATGCACTAGAGAGAGACGTGCATGTCGATGAGTCACGTGTCTGTCAACCTCCCCCCAAAAAACAAGAAAGAATCAAGAAAACCTATTTACAACAATTTAACCGTTCATTTCTGCCTCCAGCCCACACATTGACATGCTCTTACTTTTAGTAGATGGGTAAAGAAGTGGTGGGGGTGGTGGCACGAAGAATGAGGAAAGGTGGGGGTGTAAGGGGATGGGGGTCCTTTCAGCTCGCCTGCATATGAACAAACTTCATTGTTTTGGGGCGACCCTCGCTCCGTGCCTGCTTTTCGAGTCCCTTTTCTCCCTGTCTGAAAAGAAGTTGTC
This sequence comes from Olivaichthys viedmensis, assembly GCA_028565825.1. NCBI lineage: Eukaryota > Metazoa > Chordata > Actinopteri > Siluriformes > Diplomystidae > Olivaichthys > Olivaichthys viedmensis. Next base: position 6,686,723 of record JAOUQW010000011.1, read on the forward strand.
TGGACAACGGCAGGATGAGAAAAAAATGTTGGACAAAAAAAAAAGACATAGTTCCAGCGTAGTGGTCATATGTGGGGGAAGGGTGTTCCACAAACCCCCCAAATCGGCGAAGACGTGAATGTGGGACGTTAGAAATAGCGACGAAACGACAAACTAAGTGAAATTGAAGAGTCCACGTATCGTGGCAGGCTCATTTCCATGTCAATGGACGCTAGCAAGAGAGAGCGGCTTTTGTTTTCCCATAACCCCATTTAATGGCATCATGATACTTTCCTTTGATAGCCCTCAATTTCTCACTAGCGAGGCCCGCTGGGATGCGAGGAGCACCCGGAGATTCCCATTGAGACGCCCCGAGTCCCCCGCCGACTGGACAAATGTAGCGATTGTGCTGCCTCTCGAGTTAGGGGAAGTGGGGTTAGCTCGAGCTCACACAAGGAGGTGTTGCCTTGATGGATGTTTTTCTCGCCTCCTTTTGAACGAAAGGAAAGGCTGAAGAGCTTTTGGGATTGAGTCAAGTCCCGCTGGCAGCGGTGTAGAACGAGAGAAAGAGAGAGAGGGGTGTTAAATCATGGACGTAAGACTTGTTTGACATCGGGGGAATGAGAGAGTGCGAGTGAGGCCCGTGTGATTCAGCACACACTCGTCTTAGAGTAGCTTTATAGTTACTCCAGAGTTTGAGGAAGTTAATATGGCAAGATTGCCAAAGCATTTAGATCATTTTATATAATAAATTTGTCTACTTTACACACAGAAGTACTATAGCCTTGATGTTATTACAGCTAGCCAAAACAGTATTATAGTCCTCTCCTAATAATATTTTGTTGAATCTAAATTATGTTTATATTTTTTGATAATGGAGGAGAAAGTGCGCCTGTCTCCACCTCTCCTGTCTCACATTACCTTTCTTCTGTGGACAGCCAAGGAAGAGAGAAGCTATAAAGAAGCTATATAGGAACACAAACACTGAACCGAGCCCAAAAGAACCTCAGATCTGTTTCCTTCGGCGTAAGCGGGCATTGTGTTTGTCATGAACGCTGGTCTGAGAACTGCAACAACGAGGCGTGAATAAGCGCACAGGGGGAAGGCTCTTTCCACGCACAATGAGACTGATTGAGAAACAAATTGCTGCAAATAAAGCGTGTAATTCGATTATAGCCAGAGCCCCGGACTCCTGCTGGAGTGCACGCTGTAAATGGAGAGCTGGAGCTGTTCCAAACTGAACCCTGTCGTCCCTTCTCATTCCTTCTCTTTGTGTGTGCTTTTTTCTACACAGCTCGAAGAGCAGAGAGGAAGGAGGCATCTTTACAGTAAATAGCACGGGGCTCGTACTCAGCTGCTTTAGACTGGGAGATGAAGAAATTGTGTAGGACTCAACAGCTTTTCACTCTTAGCTGATGGAAATGACAATTATCAATAACATTTTACAAATATTCACAAAACCTTTTTTTCATTTAACCCTCGCAGATAAATTGTTTATTGTTGCGTGAAATGTCGCTGAAGTGAAAATGTTTTTTACAGGAAAAATGCTGTAATTGAGCATAAATTTAGTGTCATGTGATAGGGTCTTCATCACGTGCCTCTCCTACAATAAACCAACAAAGCAGCAGCAGAAAAAAGCAGGATGGCGACAGAGCGGGACAGCAGAACTGAGGAGGAAATAAGATTCTTAGTTTACTTCCACAAAATAACACAACGTCTTTATTTGATGGTATTTACAGTGGCTTCATTTCTGTGCGTTGTCTTTGGATGTTGTTCATTGTGAGATTAGCTGAGAAGAATTATTAATCTCTAGATTCTGTCTGTTCTTTTATCTCTTATCAGTTGGAGATGGAAACAATCTGCCATATACATGAAATTCCTGATGGAAACTTGTCAAAACACTTTTTTTTTCATCACAAAAAGTCAATTTGATGGAAACAAGCTCCGGGCAGCAACATTTTCAGACATTTTTAAAACACATTTTCACTTTATTGCCTGCATTACGCACATACCGTTGATGGAAGCATAACTAATGGCATATAATATGTGTGTGTGTGTGTGTGTGTGTGTGTGTGAGAGAGTGTGTGTTCGGGCTCACACAGCAGCAGATTCGGGAGTCACAATCTTGCTACACAATGTGTGTTTTGTCTATCGGAGATATTCTCCATGCATTCCACCTCACCATGTGGCCCAGTGCTAAAGACAAATTAAAAATGTCCCTCTTTCACTACACACTCACACAGACACCTGCTCCACCACTGGGAACTGTTCTCTCTTTCTCTCTCTCTCTCTGTCGGAGGCTGTAGAGGACGGAAAGGGTGGAGAGATGCCCTGATAAGAAGAGCACATCTGTTTGCAATCAGCAGTTGGATGAGATCATGTTCTTCACAATAACTTCTCCATCAGGAGGTGAGATGGGATAATGTATGCGTTTCTCATAGCGGGGAGCTTGGGTGGTCCTGACGGCCGCTTTTTGATGGGAGCCACTCAAATATATGTGTGTGTGTGTGTGTGTGTGCGTGTGTGTGTGTGTGCCACCTTTTCCTCAGCTTGATTTGAAAGGGCGGGGTTTCCTTTAAGGTTAAACCACATGGGTTAAGCATTTTAAGGCTGTGAGTTGGAGTCTGCCTGGCTTAATAATTGGAGATAATCAACAAGTGGTCACTGGACACGACTTTACAGTTATAAAATGGATCAATGCTGTTTGATACTAATTTATTTTAAACCTAATGAGTGTTTTCAATGTTTCCCAGTGTCTTACAGAATCTTGATTTAGAATTATAATCTTGCTCTAAATTTAAAAAAAGTTTAATGTCACTTATAAAACACGAAGATTATAATTTTTTCAGAAAGCATTGCTTTTGGTGATAATTAATATAAGTGGACACTACCTTCCAGCTAGAAAAGTGATTAATGTGTTTAATACATATACATTCAGATGTCTGACTTAAACCCAGGTGTTTGAAATAGAAAAGTTCCCCGACTGGTTTGTCCATAATCATATGCTTGATGTATGATATTTTTCACAGAGTTAATATCACAGACATTGTAAGAGCATTTTTTCGTGATTAAATTCAATTCTTAGGAGTTGAGAGAGTGAAAGATGGAAAGACACTCTCTCACTCCCTCTCTGTCTCTCTCTTCTGGCATGTTTACATGTATTGATTTAGCCGATGCTTTCCTGCAAGGCATTTGCTAAATGAACAGAGTATCTAATAAAGAATCGAATCCAAGCTGTTAAAGCAGCTGAGAGTGATACGAGCGCTGAAAAGGTTTCCACCGATTAACCAGACACAAGTGCAAGATAGTTATTTGTTTATGTGGCATTCATTGTCTTTTCGAGAAACACAGTTTGCACAATTTCAAACTACCATTCTGTCAGCAACGAGACAAGAGCAAAAGCCCGTCCCGAAGTCGAATTAGAGAAAAACAATGAAGCAGAAAGAGAGTGAGTGAGTGAGTGGAAAAATGAGTGGGACTGGAGAAGAGCAGAACGAACATGTGAGCGAGGAATGTGAGAGGAGATCTGGAGGAGAGACTGTTATGAACAAATGTAAAGATGGAAAGAGGGAGGTTTAGAGTTTTGGTTTTCTAAAGAGAGAGAGAGGGAGAGGAAGAGAAGGAGGGAGAGAAGGAGGGAGTGTGTCCCAGCAGCTCTGCTGTCAATCTTATCTGTCAGTGAAGCATTAGAAGACTGCGATGGTCCACCAACAGCTGCAGCGATTTCTCGCACGCCAGGATTCCACCGTCCGTGAGAATGACAAACGTTTCTTCAACAAAAACATTTTTTCTGCACGGACAAAACCCAAACATACTCATTCACTCCAGATTCCGCAAACATTGCTTTTCTTTTCTAAAAAAAACCGTAACGTCTGATCAGGATTCACTCGGCTCTGTAACAGCATGGACTTTAGGCAGCACGTCTGTGTGTTTGTAAAGCCTGCAAATAATAAGTCTGGAACATAAAGAGTTCTTTTTCTTATTTTTTGGCCTGGGAGCCAAGGGAACTCATCCAGGAATAAGATATTTTTCAAAAAAACGTTCAGCAGTTCCTCGACCAGATTAGCGAGGGAGAATCAAATCCCACTTGTGGGATCATTAAGTAAGAAAATGATGAAATCAACAAATGAGCAGGACTTCAGCGCCCCACTGTGAGCCGCTTAGACGAATTAATTGGAGTCGGAGTTGAAGATTAAAGCGGCAAGAGCGCCGGTCCGTGGCTAATTGATTCAAAAGTTATGAACCATGGCGAAGCAGAGGCTCCAAAATGGGTTCCTGCTAAGCCACATGCAGACGGCTGAGATACATATTCATGCGTTGGAGGATTTGATGATTTATGCTGCACAGTCAACCCTGAGTGTTAATGCGTGCTCTCTCATTAACTGCCCTAATGTAAGATTTATGCAGCAGAGCCAAAACGCGAGCAGTCCAAGGATCCCTCACATCTGGCTTATTCCACTTTCCAGCCCCTTCCTTCAAGCATGAGATACCAAGACTATCAAAACACGAACTTTAACACACAGAAAGTCTCTTCCCTAAGCGCAATAAAGCGACAGTTCTGTCCGCCATGTTTTTCAAAACTTTCATGGAACATAAATGGAAGCAACTGCCAAATACCTGATCAGTGACTCGTTGCTGGACAATAAAACTAAATTCTGATTTTGATGCTCACCTGCAGGTTGCTCTGTGGTGCTCGCTGTGGTTGTTGGTGGTGCCACTGGAATTTCTGTTTCCAACAAAGAATAAACAGTTAGCAAACAAAGACAAACTAAATTCAGAGATCACTCAAATACAGCACACTGAACATGTGTCACTTCATTTTGCACATTTGCAGTCTTAAACATGATGCAGAACATATAATTAATGTGTGTAATTAGCGGAGGGTTAAGAGCTACATGCTGTTTATGTTTGTGAAAACTGAAGAAATGCTTTTGCTGGAACAATATGAACTTGTGGGATGCCTCAATTTGCCTCAAAAAAGACTTGATTCTTTCATCCCTTCTTCCATTTGTCTTTTATTCCCATTGGAAGAAAGTTACATGTGATAAAGGCATGCATGGGAAGCGTATATTCTCAGCAGTGTGCTAACTGATAAAAGGTGGTAAACACTTTTTGGCTTTAGCTACAATCACAGACATTCACAAGAAATGCCAAACAAATATTGACGACAAAAAAGCACTAAAACGAGACTAAACATCAGGAGAGGAAGATTTTATAACAAGGGAAGGAGATTTTAAAAGCGTGAGCAGGTGCTTTGTGCTGCTGGTGAGCATGCATGGTGGAAAGAGACTGAGAGGAAGAAGACGAGAATCAAGTCTTTTGACAAGAATCTTGAGAAGTCTGTGCTCAAACAGCCTGAAGGTCATACTGACTTTTACATTAATATGGTATTACAGCAGCGTTTAAAAGTGTGGAATCAGTGTTAATCAGTGCTATAAAGTGCATTTAGTTTCAGATCATCTATAAAATAATTGTAATATGATTCTTTATCTTTCAGATCATTTGTATTCAGCTGTAAAACATCATGTGTCCAGAATCATGACTCCAAAATCACTATGAATAGTTTTATAGCATCGAGAGTGATGTTCATATAAACATTAATACCCAGAATGCCTCTTTTTTTGGAAAGTGCTGATCAAATCTTGAAGTGGAGACTTAAATAAACTGGAATTATCTATGTAGAGTCATTTCTCCTTTATCATTACATTTTTATCATTGACGTTTTAAATGATTTTTAAATAACCTTTTCCCCAAAATACTTTAAACACCAAACTAAACCTGTAAAAAGAGTTTTAGGTGTGAGGTTTATATTAGATATATTACATCTACTACACTGTAGAGGAGTTTAATGAATAGAATAATGACTGTTCACAAACATTTTCACGCTAGTGTATGTAGAACCCTATAACAGATGGTTTCCCTTTCACAAAGGTTCCTAACAGAACCTTTTTAGAAAGCTAGAATCATTACAGTTGTAAATAATAAAGGTGCCAGAAAAGGTTCTTTAGAGAATTTTTATGTTCCCTAAAAGAAACTTTCATTGCGGTTTTGTTGGCTTCACAATAAACTGAAGAATCATTTCCCACCATAAAGAACCTTCCACATGATGTAAATCTTTATGGTATGAAATTAATCTTTAGTTTATTGCTAAGCCAACAAAAATTGTTTAAGAATCATTTATCAAAAGGCTCTTTAAGGAACCAAAAAGATGGTTATTTTATCGCATTGCTCTAAAGAGACTTTTCTGGCATCTTTATTTTTAAGAGTGTAACCATTCAAAGAACCCCTGAGGAACCCTTTTTTTCTGAGAGTGTAGCTTACCTAACGTTAGATAGTGGCTAGTCACTTAACATCAGAATGCAACAAGTTATCTGTTTGCTGTTAGCAAAGCTCTGTGTTTGGGTAGCTGCCTAGCTTAGCTAAAGATGCTAAATTATTATATGGTGTAATTATGCTAGGCAGTACGTTGAGTACGTCGAGCCGAAAAAGTGAAAAAAATGCGTGATTGGCTGATGTTACTTAAGCGCCGCCCTTTTGACCCAAGGATGCCTATCACTGAAATTCAGGCCATGTGAACAAATGCGGTGCCATCAAAAGACCTGGACGATTAACAATATCTGCCAAACCAATGAAATGTGAAGCAAAAAGACTAACCTATCCCATCATGCACCACAAACAAGAAAAGTAGTATCTCCTTAAATCAGCTCATCAAGAAAATGTCTGTTTAATATCAAATTAACCATAACATCTTCACAATTGTAAATCAACATGACTCAAGAACATACTGATCACTACAGTTAGAAGAAAATGACAATGTTTGGTGAAATCCTTAAGATATCCCATTGGAAAGAAGGGCACTTGAGTTCACACTGGTCTGCATAAAAACCCATGCGATGGGATCTAGGAAGTTGATTCGACGTGATGGCTCTCGTCTTTCTAATCCACCCTCTCTGGCAATTATTGACTTGGCTCTAATGGTGTATCAAGTTTTAATAGGAAATGCTACTTGTGACTCTAATTCCCCTGAACAGAGAAAAAGATTCATGCACAGTGCACTTTCTTTAAGTTTACTAGAAGTGCACATGGGGAACAATTTGTACAGGTTTTAGTGTATTTTTCCCTGAGGGCATTCTTGTTGCATTGCAGTACTTTTTGCTCCTCTCGAAGAAAATCTGCTGCAATACCAAAACTCACCCTAACAGACGTTAGACGTCATGGCATGAATGTACGATCAATATGTCCGGAGAGAATTTTAACAACTTTTAACATCCTGTAACTTGTAGCCGAAGCTGTGTGGAAGGTTTGATAGCAAACAACCAGAGACTTGTGCAGAGTGCTGGAGAGAGAGTGCAGTCTGTACTTATCAATCAGGCCCTTCAGAGGAGGTTCGGGTCTTGTTTACATCACAGAATTAATATACAACCCATTGAGGTCATGTGTGATCTCGAGACAGGCAGCTCAGATTAATACAACACAAACCCTAGCAAGCAAACTTGCACCCACAGGGGGTATCTTTGGTTTCAGAAGTGTGTGTGTGTGTGTGTTGGAATATGGGGGTACACTATGAAGTTAAAGCTAGAGAGATACTGTATATGGGCCTGGGTAGAATGGCAATAGCATGATGTTCTGCAGGTATTGGGGCAAAATTAAATGAAGACCAGGAGTGATAATAATATTTGTATTAACACAGCGGTAATGGTAGTTAAAGGACTAGGCTTTACTTGAAGGCTTTACTTGGACTTATTTTAACAACAAAAAAAAGAAAGTAAATGTTATATTTTTTAAATATTACAAATGTAAGCAGGAGCAATAAAATACATAAACAGCTTCTTCCGCTATGTTTTTTGTCACGCGCCCGGCTGAGCGCGAGACAATAGCGTGGCGGTTGCCATGACGACAACCGTCACGTCCCCGTTGTTTA
>JAOUQW010000011.1:6703493-6721857 GCA_028565825.1 Olivaichthys viedmensis
GATCCCTAATAAGCCAGTGTCAAGGAAAAACTCCCTGAGACAACATGAGGAAGAAACCTTGAGAGAACCAGACTCAAGAGGGAACCCATCCTCTTCTGGGTGACACCCGATAGTGAGATTATAAATCACTACAATAAACAGTCGTCAATCAAAACAGTACGGAAAATGTTCGCTGCGAGATTAATTAATGTCGAGTGAACAGAATGATGGGATTGCCATCTCTGAGAAGGACACATGCTTGTCCTCCACATTTGTTCAAAAGACAGCTGTCCTTTCGCTGATTTCTGAATGGGGACAGACTTTATTTACTTTAAATGCCGTCTGTCTTGGCAGTCTCCTCCCGAATGGAACTCAGGGAGAGGGACGATATGTGAAGTGTCCATGATAACATGTTAAATATCACACAATATCACACAACTTGTTTATATATCTCTCTCTCTGTCTCTATGTCTCTCTCCCTCTATTTCTCTCTCTCTCTCTCTGGGTGGGTCGTGATGCAGCTCTTCATCAAAGTGACGGACATTTTTCCTCGTTTTCCAACTGTGTCTGTGAGTGTAAATAAGGAGCAGACAGGAAGTGCCCAGAGCAGACAGGAAGTGCCTACAGCCGTAAATCTGAAACCCACGTTGCCATTTTTTTGCCTCCTCAGACATCTTTATTGGTCTTTGTCTAAACAGCCTTCCCGCATTTTGGGTGACAAATCTCTCCCATAAAAGCTTTCACACACACACACACACATACACACACACACACACACACACACACAGAACAATTTTAATTAACATTTTCCACAACATTAACCCCTTAAAGTCTGTCTTATTATTCAGTTATTCATCTTAAAGCACATTATTCAATAACTAAATGAATTATTCAGTAACTCCAGTGAAGCTAATAGGAAAAGTGTGTAATTACGAGAGTGAGGAATGTAAGTCTGGTCCTGAAAGTTTAAGGGGTTAAGGCCATTTTAAGCATTTTGCAGCCATAATTATGTTTTTCCCTTAACAGGCAACTGCAGGTTCAAATTATAGACCCTTTACACACTCCCAGATTCTGTGCAAGTCATCATAATATGAAAAACATGACAGCAGCAGCACAATTTATAAGTGAGGACGATGATCCACCTCACACATTTTACCCAACTTTTTCCCTTGTAGGCAGACTGCAGCTGAAACGAGAGCTCACACTAGCAAATATGCAGAATGGTAAAAGTGACAATGTACATATGCATACTGAACTGGCATTGCTTTTATTCGAAGTCAGACGCAGTTGAGTGAAGACTATGCCAAAGAGCTTACATCATGGACAATTAACAAACATGTTGCTTATATGCACGTTCAAGCAGCTTAAATCAGCATTGCTATAAGCAACATGTTCCAGCTAATCACATGCACAACTGAATATTTCATTCACGCAGAGAATTCCAGTACACACCACACATGTCCTACCAATATAAATGCAAAAGCAATAAAACTACGCTTACTGATAATAAAGCAAAGTGCTTTATCCAGGAACATGGAGCATGTCGTCCTCCAAGGTGAATGAATTCCTCAAAAAAGAGAGAGGTGAATTATGAATCACGCACATGAAATTCTCCCATGTTTACAGTATGCGCTCTCACATGTGGCTATAAGAGGGAGAGGACATTGTGCTTTGCACTGTGCAGTTTCTCGGTAACCTGACAATCGGTATTTTCTGTCCAAAAATATTTTATTAAAATGTTTTTAAAATACTCATGTTATTTGCAAGAGAGCACACAGAGAAGATTCTACAGTTTCTTTCTACAGTCATTTTTTTGTATCTGTATGATACAATCTCACAAAGTCACAAAGCGAAAAAAATCCGATCTTGCTGAGATTCGCCAGTGGAGCTCTCGGCTCTTAAGAGTTAATAAGACAATATATGCAATGTGGATCAACACGTCATGCTATAGTCATACTATGACAACTGCCATTGCATCAGTTATACAACCAACTGATCTCCACATCCGCAAAAGAATAGGTAAGCATCTGTACTGTTATAAATATATATTATAATAAACAGAAAGGTTGGTAAAGATACACGCTTATTATTATTATTATAATTATTATTCATAAGCGACTAAGAAAAGGCGCAAAAATGTCCGAGTCACCCGCTATGTTGTGATTGGCTCGCATGTTGTTTTTGTGATTTAAAAGCCGGGGACGGGTCAGGATAGTTTACAGCGCGATGTTGGAATAGCTGGCGGTGCGTCTGTAAGTGCTGTAACAGAGCTCGACCCCACGGCGCTACAGTGTTTAGTGTGATGTGTGAACTGATCTGCCCCTGAACCCTACTGCTGCCTACCAAACTGCTAAAATACCACAACTGAATGTTTTTTCTTCTTTTAGTATTGCACAAGATTAATCAGCCCAGATGAATTATGGGAGGGGTGGAATACAACATCAGCCAGCATGCTCGTAATTACTCTGTTTTTTGGAGGGGGGGATTGTACGATCCAAAAATAACAACAGAGAAAGTTCCAAGCTTGAAGATAACTCAACGGTCGGTTTGTTTACCCCGAACTGTGTTGAATTCTAGGTATTGCTGCTGTATGACTGCCATAACCACAATTACCCCACAGGAATGCTCTTTACCCCCATGTGCTGTTCATCATTATTCCTAAAAACACAGGAGCAAACTGCAACTCTCTAACATCCAATCCTAAACTAAAGCGATCATTTCAACAGTGAATTACAATTAATCAACAAATAGTGTCCGAGATAAGGACATTATTTTCAGAAGATTGATATTTGTGAGTATTTACGTAATTACGGTAACAGAAGAAAATTAATTTTGCGTCCTTCACCCTCACTGGCTGACCGAATCTGGACAAAACTGTTCAAAGCTTCTGCTTTGGCAGTGACAAAATAATTTTTTTAAGTAGGCCAGAAACAGGCGATGCCGCTCGCTACGTTCTCTCCGCTGTTCTGTGCGAAAACGGTTAAAGCTAAGTTCACCTAAACACAGACTCTGCTCGTGCGTGAAGTTCGCCATTTTATGAGATCCTTTTGTTATGAATTTGTTAAATAAGATGTGAAATGTTTAGGCCTACATTGTTAATAATAAGAAAAAGGAAAAAAATTGGGTTATGGCATTTTGTTATTCTCAACTCAGCCCACTGAGCTAGCTTTATTAATAAAAAAAGGACTAAATAAACTTTTTTTTTTACATGCAAGAGTTTCAGAAACCCTCAATGAAACAGAAAGTCATTACTCAAACCTAAATTGGAGTAGGAGCGTATTTCAAAAGCCTTCCGTCTTATTTTAACGTCGTTAGAAAGTAATTACGCCCCTGGTGGGAGATAATGAGAGTTTAATGTCCCTCGCGGCCACCTGTAGGGAGTGAGGAAGGGTGTCCTTGAGGGGAAGGTTAAACGTTGTGCAACATACGGTGAGATCAAAAACCACAAAGAGCTGTTTATTTATGCAGGTCAGACTTATCACACATAAAAAGGCATTGCACCTGAGTGGGGGTTAAAGCTCCACCAGAGCTGGAGCAATGATAAAAACTAACCTGCGATGGAATTTTGTTGTTCAGAAATGATGCAAGGAAAAAAACCAATGTGAACATTTTACCAATAAAGTTTCATTACACGTACCACTTAATCTTCCATTTCAAAGTTGAAACTTCTCGGTCATGTGATCAGCATTTTTGGATAAAAAGAGACAGTAGCACTTTGGGTCACATGGGGCAAAAGTTAGTTTTGGACTGAGAGAAAGACAGAAATAGAGATAGACAGGCAGAAGGAGGGAGAGCGACAGAGACAGAGAGAGACAGTAACAGTAAAATTAGTTTTGGACTAATTAAAAAAATCTAATCAGAGAAAATATAATCAGTAGATTTTTAAACCTCAAAACTCAATAGAACAAAATATACTGTACGTCATGTATAAATAATGAAGTAGTAGACTAAGATCTCTTCATGGGCAATTAATCATGTTACACCAAGTACAACTGGTCGATATGATGATATAATATAATACTGATATCGTGATAAAACGTCACACTGTTCTGAGAGTGTCGCTACCTTTTATACTTTTATGACACTTTCCAAATCCACTCTTAACACAGTAACAAGTAGCTGATTGGATGTTACAATCTATTTTGGTACCAAATCTTTCGTTTGCCCTCCTTTTCCGTGTTCAATCATTAATTTTTGTAGACCTTTTTCACAGGTTTTTCAAATGCAGCACTGCTGTTTTGCTGACAGTGTGTTAGCAAACCTAAATATTGAGATATTTGTCATGTACCATGTATTGTGACATGATTATTTTGCCATATTGCCCAACCCTAACACTAAAGAAATGTCAGACTCGGGAGTTAATTGACAGTAATAACTGAATATCCTGTTCATTGTGACGGCATATGTTTCATTCGGACAGTAACACATGTAACACACAGTGTTTATTGTTGTGGTCTCTTAAAGTTTAACACCTGATATTGACTTTGTAAGAACGCTTTTCTATGTGTTATGTATTATGGCCCTCACTACACTGTACTGGACTTGTATTAGTGAAATGTGATGGAGTCTCGTTGGGGAAATGTAATTTGACAAAAAAATATGAATGTTTGCTAAACTAAGGAATAAAAACAGTCCTGCACTCAGTGCACCGAGACTTTTGGACTTTTGGCTGTGTGTGATTAACTTTAGCTGAGCCCTAGTCATTAGCGGTGGTGCGGTAATTGGTTTATGATTAATAAAACAGTGACGTCTTATTGGGAAAAGGGTTATGAGAAAAAGGGGGTTATTAGACACCTTCTCAGGTCATCTCCATTAGGCACTTAAAACATCACTACTTAACTTTCAGAGATAACAGAGAGAGGACCAGCATGCGTTTCACACTCCCACACAACAAACCCCCCCCACACACACACACACAGATGCAGGTGGGAAAAGACTTATTGAGTAACTAAAAAGACCAGCGGCAGTAAAGGAGAGGGCCTCATGACTGAGAGCGTTATTATCTCTCCTCAGAAAGATGGTGACAAGAAAACAAACCAAGAGTCATTTTCCAGCCTGAATTAAAAAGTCATCACCAACTTTGGTGCATGAACAAGGTAAAAAAAACAAGCACAATATATGAAGCACAATACAAATGCTTTAAATGAAGAGGGTTAAGGCAGAGATCGTTGCAGCTAAACACTGTGGCTCTACCTGCTGTCTGTACAGGAAATGTTGAATCAGGTTAGTCGTATATAAATGCTTTCTTTTGCTTCCTCCACAAGACAAATTGCATTTATAAACATTGCAAATGAGTTTTAGCGGGTATTTCTTAAAAATCCAGATTTTAGCCGCTCTCATTCCAGCACATCTGACAGCCGCAGATCTCTGATCATATATTTCTGATTTCTAACTGCAGGAGGTCAATCACTTCATCTTTAGTCCCATTAGTTTTAAAAATCATTTAAAAAATGTTTCATTAGTGTTTGATAAGTAAAAAGCAGTTCTCAGTAGTGCACTCAGAATTTGGACTTAAATGTGGTGCTCTCAGCAGTTGCCGCTTAAAAGGGTAACAGCATAAAAAAAGCTACTTTTCCTGGTTCTCTGTTCTTTATTTTCATATAATATGTAGTGGAGAGCAGCGATAAGCAGCATCCTTCACACTCCTCCGATTGTTTATTTATCCTTGCCAATGAGTCTCTGTTTCCAGAGGAGATTTGGTGTCTCATTTCCACGGTGATGGGTGGGAACCCGAGGCTTCAATAACAAAACGCCTGGAGAAAACGAGAGAACAAAGCGAGGAGAGTAATAGAGCTGGTGTTTGGCTTAAAGCAGAGGAGAAAATCAGTTGGAAATTACGCTTGGCATTATTCAGCTCACTCAGGACAAATAAATCAGCAGATCTGGCGTGATTAGGAGAGCGAAGATCTGTAATAATATCTAATGGTGTAATAATGAAACGAAAAACGTTTAATAAGTGAAACTCTGGTCTCAGTGGTTAGTTTGGAAATTGTGACAGCTACTAGCACTTCAATGTTGTGTCCCAGGCCGTGTCTTTAAAATTTTACAGCAATACAGTACTATATTTAAATTCCACAGTCTGATGATCAATATAAACAATCCTGATGGAAATGGAACCATTTTGAGACGAACAAGAACAGAAAGGTTTAAACCATGCCAAAAACCCCAAGTCAGCTGTGGCAGTACATGTTTGTGTGTTTAGCGTTTTTTCCTCTTCATGTCGGCTTTGTTCTTTTGAAGTGCCTTTATCTCACCTTATCTACAACAGGTGTCTGATGAAGCATATCTATAGCTATGAACTTTGACCCCTGGGTTTGTCTGGGCTGAAGAAAAAGTAGTAGAGGAGAAGAGATCATAAACGGCCATAAATAAAGAATTTGGCACTTTAAAAATATTTATTCATTACTTTTCTGTCAAAGCTCAATGATGAATCTCAAGAGGGCATATTAGCCCTTATTACAAACCCTATATAGGGAGTAGAAAGATGGATCCCAAACCCCTTCCTAATGGATATACAGGGCATTATATAGGGCATAGAATGTGTGTGTGTGTGTGTGTGTGTCTGTGTGTGTGTGTGTGTGAAGTATCATGGTTAATATATGGTTACGGCCCAGTGAAGCAACACAACACCGTTTATTTTCTCACGTCTGAGTCAATAATGACAGCCTTGAATTTTGGTTCTGGATTTGTTTCACCACTTATCCAAACGTCCGGAACCGCTTGATGATTTAAAATACACGTCAAGTCGCTGTTTGTTTCCAAAAGTGCGGCCAGACATTGGCCAGACAATGGCCAACATGCAGCAGAGACAAAAGGATGAAAAATACTAACTGTCATTACTATCAATCATCATTATACACATCTCTCTATCTCTCCCTCTTTCTCGCTCTCTCACTTTCTCCAAGAATCTCTCCATCTCTCTCTCTGTCTTTCTTTCTCTCTCTCCATCTCTCTCATTGTGAATCTCTCCCATCTCTCTATGAATCTCTCCATATCTCTCTGTCGCTCTATGAATCTCTCCATCTCTCTCTCTCTCTCTATGAATCTCTCCATATCTCTCTGTCTCTCTATGAATCTCTCCATCTCTCTCTCTATGAATCTCTCTATCTCTCTCTCTCTATGAATCTCTCCATCTCTCTGTCTCTCTATGAATCTCTCCATCTCTCTGTCTCTCTATGAATCTCTCCATCTCTCTCTCTCTCTATGAATCTCTCCATCTCTCTCTCTCTCTATGAATCTCTCCATCTCTCTCTCTCTCTCTATGAATCTCTCCATCTCTCTGTCTCTCTATGAATGTTTGTATTGACTGCAGTTTAACACAGACTGAATCAGCCAGAAACACTTAAAGAGAATTATAGCAGCCCACTAAAGCAAACACATTGACATCCTTTACCATTACTGCTGAACACTGAATACAGAATAGAGAAGAGAAGAATAGAGAAGAAGAGAATAGAGAAGAGAATAGAAGAATAGAGAAGAGAAGAAGAATAGAGAAGAAGAGAAGAGAAGAAGAATAGAGAAGAAGAGAAGAGAAGAATAGAGAAGAGAAAGGAAGAGAAGAGAAGAAGAGAAGAGAAAGGAAGAGAAGAATAGAGAAGAGAAAGGAAGAGAAGAGAAGAAGAATAAAGAAGAAGAGAAGAGAAGAAGAATAAAGAAGAAGAGAGAGAAGAATAAAGAAGAGAAGAAGAAGAAAGAAGAAGAGAAAGAAGAATAAAGAAGAGAAGAGAAGAAGAATAAAGAAGAGAAGAAGAATAAAGAAGAAGAGAAGAGAAGAAGAATAAAGAAGAAGAGAAAAGAAGAAGAATAAAGAAGAAGAGAAGAGAAGAGAAGAGAAAGATTTGGCCAAACGAGGTTCCTTTTCTCCTTCTTGAAAAGCAACTCATCGCTTCATTCCCTTGTTCCCTCATTCTCTCCAGCTCTCTGTTTCAAAGCCGAGGTCACGGTCTGTGGGCTTGTAAAAGGAATCTGGCTCGCATTATGGATCCAATCAGTGTTACAAAACCGAAACCTCAAAAATGAAAGCAGCACTCTGGGGAGAAAAAGAGAGACAGACGGCTGCGTCCCAAATGCAGTCCTGGCCTCTTTATCCTAACGTAAACTGGGATGAAGAGACTTAAATTTGGAAAGATGTCCTGCTGTAACAAATCCTGGCTATCAGTACAGTTTATATTGATCATCACTGAGATGAAGATGGATCGGTGGCTTTAAAATAATCTTTACAGTTATAGTATTGGTGTAAAATCTAAAAAGACGGCCTCGAGCGATGGGGCACTGCTAAGTAGTGAACACTACAGTTAGGTTATGAAGGTTATTAGAATCAGCTCATTCTTTTATTTGGCAAAATTGCTGCCATTGCATAATTTGGGACAGACTCATTGTTTGTGTACACCAAAAGTGCAACAGGTTTTTCTACACCGTCTTATGATGGAAAATATGCATTTTTTAGACTAAAGCACATGAGACCCCTCAGGATGGTACCGCACACACGCCGACCCCCAGAACACAATATTACAGCAGGCATACATAGAGAAGTTTGGTTTAGATTCATTAAATTCATTAAAGATTCATAGTATTTATTGAGTGATTGTGACTATTTTAATAATCCTCCTTAATTGTAAGCTTTCGTTAAAATAACATCGTTATAAAAATCGTTTTACATATATTACGTTTTACAATAAAATTCCGGAATTTTCAAGGATTTTTTAAGCACCAATCATTTTTTCCCAAGGGCTATACTTGAGATGTCGTTCTCCGAACATCTGGAATATACATGCATTTTCTGGACATCAGTGTCAAGCTGCGTAGACGGATTAAAGACACTGAATAACATGTTTTACTTGTTATACTTTACAGAAAACGGAAACACATACAGGCCTGACATAGACACTAACATTTACAACAGAACACAGTCAGGACTGGAACATGAGGGCTTTAAATACAGACACTAATCAGGAGACGAACAAGACACAGGTGAGTACACTTAATTTGACGAGACAGGGCGGAAACATCAAACAGAGACAGGACACACACGGCTAATGGCGGCCGTCGCCATGGCAACCGCACGCTAGGGGTTCTCACGGCGGGGAGACCGTGACAATCAGGAATTATTTCATTACTCAGTCAGGTGATATAAATAAGAGCAGTGAGCGTTAGGCCTGTGTGGGTGCAAGTATTTATTTTATGGTGACATGTTACATATTAAATGTCTTTCTTTAATTCAAGCACTCATTAAACACCTTTCAACAAAAATGTTGTATTTTGCAGGTTTTCTCGTACTTAAAGTCACCCAAAACGTCTTAAAGACAATAAAATTGTTTTTATACCAAACAGTAATTTGCTTGATGTGGCGGTTTAGACAGAAATCTAAATTCTCTGAATATGCAAATTGAAAAACGCCCCCAAACCCTACTTGCCTTGTCCCCTTCCTCTAGTGTTGCATGACCTGCATTTGCATATTGGAACATGATTGGCTCTTATATGTTATGACACAATAACACTTGACAGTGTGCAGCTCTAAGTTCAGGGAGCTCTCGCAAAGTTCTTTATACATTTTTATTTCTATTTCTGTAACATTTTTGTATTTTAAAGCTCCCCAGATGGTTTCTTCTATTTCCAGGAAGTCTGTAGTGGCATGGATCAATTAAATGTTACATAAAACCTTTATTGTGACTTCCTGTTTTATTTTAACCCCTTTAAGGACTTATATTCCTCACTCTACATACTTTTTACTAATAGTTTCACAGTAGCTACTGAATGATTCATAGTAGTTACTGAATAATATGCTTTAAGATGTTGAACTGAATAGTAAGCTGAGAAATATCGTCCTTCCTGCGCTCAGTTGTGGCACTGAAAGAGAAAACACTGGGCCAAACTGGAGTAGTCTGATAACTCACATCAGAACTGAAGGGAGGAGAAACGGGACAAGCGTTTATAACACGAGAGGAGGGGAGAGGCATTATCGTATTACAACACATTCCAGTTTAAGGTGTGTGTGTGTGTGTGTGTGTGTGTGTGTGTGTATGTATATGTGTGCGTGTGTGTGTTAAACCAGCTGCAGATGGTTGGTTCGGGTCTGGTGTGATGCAGTCTGGCAGGCATCAAGTTCAATTTGCAGCAGAAGGGTCCGCACACACACACTCACACACACACACACACACACACACACACACACATACATGCACACACAAGGTGGGCTCTCTGCCAGCACTCATCTCACCGTGAGGTCCGGCCCTCACACTCACACATCCTCCATATGAGCTACAGCAGAAAAGTTAGTGTATAATAGGTAATATTTCATATCAGTGCTAGGAATCAATAGCAGTTCTGAGTATTACATCGTATCAGTCCTGCCTACCAATATCACCCTTGTATATTTCAGTCCAGCAAATAATATTACATATGCCATACATTACAGTACCAGCGTATTGTATCGTTTCAGCCCTGTATATCGTATCCCATATGTACATATCTATGTTGTTCTCTCAACTTTGCTAGCATCGTGCGTACCCCTCACCGTGGTAAAAGACTTAGACGGGTTTGTCTGGTGTGCCTAGAGCTCAGTGGGCCGTATCTGTGATTTGCTATACAGATGTTATGCAACGACAGTACCTCTCGGAACACTTAAACCATCGTATCGTGCCAGCGGCAGCCGTAACTGCCCATAGACTTCATATTAAGTCCATTACGACCACCATTAGCCAGTTTGGAGAATGCGGCCCCTGCTGAGACAGATTGGAAGACAGATGTTGGATGACTGTGGCCAAAAGTCATCGTTATGGACTACATTTATTTTTATTGGCCCACAATTGTCCCTAGAAAGAACTCAAGGCATCGGTCCGTTGTGTTGTATCAGAACAAAATCAACTCTGTTGAGAGGATCACAGGTGAGAGGATGGTAAGAAGATGCTCACTGGAGGAAAATGTCTGCAGGCATGAGCACACACTGCATCAGCGTGTCTTCGTCTCTCAGACAGAGCAGCAGAAGGGAAGAACTAACCACAGGGGATTTATGTGGACTGATATTTACTCACAGAATCACTTTTGTATATTTACAGGTACGTGAAATCACTTTGCGTGTCTAGGGTTTCCAAAACAAGTTGTAAACGCTGATAAAGCATTCTGGGAAATGCGGTCTTTTGCACCTGTGCGGCTGTAATTCCTCCATTTGAATGCACCGGCAACAAAGACGCCACCACGAGGAGAGCAAAGTGCAAAAGAGTCTTTTCCTCTCTTTCTCTTTTTCTCTTCTCACTCTTGTCTCTCACACTTTTGCCAATTTCTCAGACTGGAAGTTTGATTAAATAGTCAAAAGATCCAAGTCTCTTCTCTCTCCCTCCCTCTTTCTTTCTCTCTCTTCTCCTCCCATCTCTCACTCTATCACTTGTTACCTTGCATTCACAGCGGCGACGATTTTTCGCCTTATTCTCTCTTTCTTCTCACTCACAGTCTTGCTTTTGTGCTAGTTTGCCAGGTGGGAAGTTTAATTCATTGGGACCTGTAAAGAAGATAAAGGACAGGGAAGCAAAATGCAAAAGTGTCTTTCTTCTGTCTCTCTCTTTCTTTCTCTTATTCTCTCTCTCCTTTTCTCCTCGACTCTCTCACTTTGGTCAATCAGGAACTTTGAGGATGACAAGCGGAGAAGAGCAAAGTGCCAAAGGATCTTGTCCTCTCTTTTTCTTTACCCTATTCTCGCTCCCTTTGTTCTACTTTTGTCTCTCTTTTTCTTGCTCTTTCTCTCTTTTGTCAGTTTGCCAGGTGGAAATTCTGATTTTAGAGAATGATGAAGAAATTGCAGAAAAGTGTAAAAGTGTCTGTTTCTCTCTTTCTTTCTTACTTTTTACCAGGCAGGAATGTTGGCTTACCAAGACGTTTGACCATGAAGATGGAAGGAGAGCAAAGTGCAAGTGTCATTTCCTATCTCAGTCTTTCTTCATCCTATTCTCTCTGTCCTCTTCTGTCTCTCTGTCTTATCCACTTGTCTCTCTCTCTCCGCCACTTCTATTTACCAGGTAGGAGCTTTGATTTTCTGGGACCTTTGAAGGCGGCGAAGGGAAGACGACCAAAGTGCAAAAGTGTCTTTTCTCTCTCGCTTTCTTTCTTTCACCTATTTTCTCTCTCTCTCTCTCTCTCTCTCTCTCGCTCTCTCTTCTCACTCTCTCTCTTCTCACTCTCTCCCTTTTATTTGCCAGGTTTGATTCGGCGGGCGCTTTGAGGATGACAGACGCCGGTCCATAAACCCAGCGTGGTGGCTCAATCATTAATCAGAGGCCTCGAGCCAACGCGGCCATGCTAATGCCTCGGTTCAATCACCTCTTTATAAACACGCATGCTGTTTTATTGCCTCAGTAAAGATGCTGTGCTACATAAATATGAGATTAAAACAATATTTTGTTTTGCAAAGTTCACCCCCCGACTTGGAATTAAACTGTGCCGTTCTATATTCTCGTTGTTTGCTTTAGCGATCTGAAGCATCAGTAAGGCTGTAATTAAATCTCGCATCTAATCGCTCATAATTACTGATTGCTGAGAGCATGTCGGGATCTAATCTGTGTGTGAAACGTCTCCGCTCAGTTATCTTCCTGATTCACCCTGCAAAGCTTTAAGCAAAGCAGATAAAACTCGCTGACTCATGAACAGATGAGCTTGGAGTGTTTTTCGGTGAAGAGATTTTTTATTTCTACATATGAAAGTCGGAATGGAAAGTGTTTCCTGTTTGTCGAAGGTGTAAGAGATGAGGTGTGGATAAAGAGACGATGTGATAAAGGCTGATAGAAACAGGGACATTCTTTAGCTGTTATTTCGGATGAATCAGTGTTAGTGTGTTTAATATTGTCCACCACGCCTCCCTTCAGCCCCTGCATTAGTGGCCTCTAAGTGACATTTACTGATCAATATCCTCAACGTCCAATCAGTTAAGTGCAGGAGGAAAACATGACTTTTTTGCAGGACTGGATATCGACTCTGCGGTCTTATTATGATAATAAATAATCAAACGTTTTAATAAGATTATACATTTTTTAAAATATTTATAAATATCTATTTCTCCCCCACTTTGTCTTTCTCAATTTCTCTCTTTCTCTATCCTTTTCCTTCTTCTCTCTCTCTCTCAATATACACTGGTCTGTTTTAGGATGACTGTCTGTCTGTCAACCCTGAAGCGCTCTCTCTCACATACGCAAGTGTTTGCTATGCATCTGTCTCTATACCCACACACACACACACACACACACACACTTCTCTGCCTCTTTCTTCTATAGATTGAGCACTGTTTGCTTTAACACAGTCTCTCTCTCTCGTTTAATTTCAGCGGTGTGTGTGTGTGTGTGTGTGTGTGTGTGAGAGTGTTAGAAAGGCGCTCAGAGAAACCCGGCGTAGGAATGTGAGGTCGTACCATCGGCTTGCTGACAGCAAGATGGATGCAGTGAGTGACGGTCTTTTGTACGCCGCGTTACACATACACACACACACACACACACACACACACATATACCCTTTATAAAAATAAAGTGTCAAGGATATGTGGAGCGATTCATTCCTCTCACGAGACAGTTTGGTTTAAACTCGTCATGTTGACATTTCCAGCCCAGGATCGTGTCAGAGGCCACAGACCCGTCTCTCTCTCTGTCTGTCTCTCTCTCTTTCTGTCTCGTTTTCCATGTCTCTCTCTCTCTCTCTTTCTATCTCTTTCTCTTTTTCACAATATCACTGTACATTATTGGCATGATAAATAATGGTACATTTGTATGGCCAAACCTTGAGTTACAGTAAATATTAAAGAGTCAGAAAAGAAAGAAACAACAGCCTCTCTCTCTCTCTCTCTTCATGCGCCATGAAATGAATATATGATATATAATCAATATATTCTTTATTTAGGAGAGGAATTAATAACAACGACGACAAGAACAATAACAATAATACTTTGATTTACAAGCTGTTGTTGCAGGACTGCATCTTGATATGAGCATATCAATAAAACTACTTTCAATTGAATTCAACTGAATTGAATTCCAGGCTCTACAAAAATGTAGGCTCTTTTACCTACACTCAGGACCAGATTACCACCACAATACAGCCCCCCACGTCTTCCCCGATCATACTGGAGGATCGCATGGTCCCAAAAGAACACCTTTGTCTTGCACACCGCATCATAGCAAGGGTCCTGGTCTTTTTTTCTGCTTTACTCAATTCGTTGTGGTTTCTAAAACACTTCCCTAAATACAGATTAAACCCTTATATTCTGAAAACAATCTTTATTAAAAAGCTAATACCGTAAGGTTTGTTTTGTATGTGACAACATTAAAAGTCTCATTTTGTTTATCCATTTACACATTCATACTGTACATGATCTGTCCAATATATATTTTGTAATATAATTACAAACAGCAAAGGCTTTACTACTCTTAATAGACGAGGCTATTGCCCTTTTCCAAACATGCTTTCACCAACTCTATTAATATTTGTAACATCTTGAACACGCACACACAAATACACACAAAGAGCAGAGGAACTTGCTTTGATAAACTTTGGTAAACTGAAACAGCGTGTGAGATGAGCACATATCACTCACCAGAATCATTCAATTAGGAAGAAAAATAGAGACCGCTCTGTTAACCCCAATATCATTTCATATATGCTTATAATAAAATTCAAATATGAAATATTTCAGTGCACGTGCATATCTGCTGTATCAAACTCCTCACTGAAAATCCTCACTATTAATAACACTAATAATAATAATAATAATAATAATAACAATGCACAATAATTAGACCTTAATTATTTCATTAGAAATATCATTCTTTAATTGTCTACATTTTATTTTTCACTGACCTCAAATGTGCTGAAATAAGCTTTATGGGTAAAGAAATAAAAGACACGGCTCTGTGGCTCCTTGTAATGGCTGTTGGTTTATGGCTATAATGAAAAACTGTTTGTGTGTGTGTGTGTGTGTGTGTGTGTGTGTGGGGCATTTTTCAGTCACCTGTTTCACAGACTCAATTCTTCTAAGAGCATTTAAAGATTTTTTCGTCATCCATGATTTTATATCTTGTCTATTCGCATTAAACAATGAATCAAGTCATCGGTATTTGTGCTATTTATTATTTTCAGACAAATTATAATCGTATGTGCGTGATTTATACTTCTTTAATCTTGTGTCCCTGCGTAATTTGTGCTAATTGGGCATATTTTAATATATCCTACTGCTCAACATTACATTTTTAAGGCACTGCATGTCTTTTAATGGTGCCAAATAATTCTCACACCACATAAAATAGACTTTGAATAATAATATTTTTTAGAAAGAGAAAGAAAGAAAAGCCATCTTGAAACACTGACTTGTCCCGACTTGTCTGAAGTCGCTATAACCACTATATCTGTGTAGCCTAGTGAAAATCCTCCTGCATTACTTCCATGAATATTTTCATATTTCTGTACTCTAAAATATTGATTTCACTTTGTTTTTACAAGCACTCAGGAATTTCAGTTTTAAATCTTTAGAGGGGAAACGTCTTGAAACTGTGGGTTTTTCGGTAAGGCAGCAATAGCACTGTCAGAAGGAAAAAAAAGGGTACTAAACCTCAAGGTACCAACAATGTAAATGTAGCAGTGGTCCTTAAGGTCCAATTATGTACCTTAATGTATGTACACTACATTCACCTCCCAGGTGACGGATACACTAATGGGACAAAAGACAAGGGCTTGAAGGTACCACCCCAGAGTCGAGCGTATAGTACCTTTTTTCTGACAGAGTGCTGCATCGTGATAGCCTATGTACACAACACTCAGATAGGTGCATTGATGTAGCTAATGTATATATCTGGATGAACACAGGTAATAGGACCATGCTGATCCAGTAAAAATAGCCCAAACCAAGTAGCACTCTCTGAAGAGACCATAACCCACCATCAGGAAAAAAACATAGTGTACAGGTAGATTTTTGTTTCCAAAGGTACAAGCAAAGTAAATGTGGCCTCACGGGTACAACAATGGTCAATAAGGTCAAATTATGTTCCTTAGATGAGCTTAAAAGGTCCTCTAACCATAGGTACATAAGCCTTTTCAACTAAAGTCATTTAATTGGCTAACATTAGATGCCTATCAGTTTTCATTCATATGTTTTAGCTCACTGACCAATCACAGCTGGGTCAGGAAAAGCCACAACTGCACACTGTGGTGGAATATCTGTGTATGTATGTGTGCATTTACTCAATTATTGTTGATAATAAGAATTTATAAGATCCACTCAATCAATCTGACGAAGGAGCAGTCTTATTGTGACTCAAAGATGTATCCATTTGAAGAAATACAAGCTTATAATGGATAATGTGAATGAAATTGTTGTCTTCTGTTGATTCAAAATAAAATAATAAAGTCCAATGAACCAATTTTATTTCTAAATTGGCTGAATAATTGAGATATATAATCATGATTATTAATTATGAATAATCACACAAGGAAAAGGGATGATTTTGATCCAGTAAAACCCCCAAACCAAGTAGCACTCTGTGAAGGGACCATAAATACATTGTCAGAAATATAGGTAGTGTACAGGCCCATTTTTGTTCCGCAAGCTATAAACAAGGTAAGTGTAACCTCAAAGGTACAACAGCGGTCCAATTCCCTTAAAGGAGTTTTAAAAGTACACCACCTGCACCTAGCCTACATCCTCTAGACCCTCTCACTAAAGGTACAAAAGCGAGTACCTTCACAGTGACAGTTGTGGGGTTGTGTACCCCCACAGTGACAGTTGTGTACCCCCACAGTGACAGTTGTGTACCCCCACAGTGACAGTTGTGTACCCCCACAGTGGGCTACCTTTTTTTGAGAGGGCCGACGCCATTTTCATGTGGTCTTGTCATTGTTTTATTCTAAGATAAAATAGAATGTATATATATATATAATATATAATATATTATAATCTAAAATAAATATGTTTGAACTGTAACAGTATCATTAACACGAGCCTCACAGTGAGGTTCATTTTTGTGCACCTCCTGTACTGCAATGTTTAGATGAAAATGAAAAGAAAGAAAGAATAATCGGTGGCGCTGGAAACAGGTTTTGATCATGAAGGTGTTCCCCGACTCACCGACACACTCGTTGGCCTCTCGCGCGGTCGCGCGCTGCCACGGTCGGTCGTAGTGGAACGGCTTGCACCTGTCGCACTCGGGTCCAGCCGTGTTGTGCCTGCACTCACACACGAGCTCTCCGGCGCGGTCGCGCACGCAGCGCGAGGCGTGCCCACTGCACTTGCACCGGCCGCCCACCTGCAGGTCCGACACGGCGTAGAAGTGCGAGTCATCGTCGTCCTCCGCCTCGGCCTGGCGCTCCTCGCCGTGCAAGCGGCTGAAAGTGATGCGGATGTCCGTGGCCGTGACCCAGTCCTGGAGCACGGGCGAGTTGTCGAAGTCATGCGCCGACGGCCGCCCGTCCAGCGTGCTGAAGGCCACGAGACCGCCCGAGATCGGCTGCTGGTGCTGGTGCTGGTGCTGGTGCTGCTGGTGCGGCTGGTGCGCGTCGGTGCACACGGCCTCCTGCTCGTTCTGCTTGGTGATGGCGGCCCGGTTCGGTTTGTTGTACACTTTCCGGCACTGGCTCGAGTAGTACTGGAACGGCACCCACGTTTTGCCGTAGTCCATCGACTTGAAAATGCCCATCGAGTCCGGACGCAGTGAGCAGAACTGCGCGCTCACGTACGTCACCTCGAACTTCTTCCCAAGCGACAGCGTCAGCGTCACGTTGTGCGGGTACCGCGCGCCGTTCTCCGACTGCCAGCACGTCAGGTTGTGCGGGTTGTGCAGGTCGGTCAGGTACGAGGCCGGGTGGCGCCTCTTGGGGTCCGACGCGTCGCACATGCGGCACTCGCGGCTCCTCTCTCCGCCGCCGCCGCAGTAGCGACTGGGTGCCTTGTGGCCACATGTGCTGGACGCGCGCACTTCCCGGCCGAACGCCGCGTTCACGAAGTCCGGGATGCAGCGGCGCGCCTGCCCGCTTTCGTCGTAGCACGGGTCCGGCGGCGACGAGCTCGCTCCCGCTCCCGCCGAGGGTCGACAGAGCGCCGCGAGCAGCACGCCGAGCACAGCGGCCAAGTCCCAAAAAAGCATCCCGTTTATATGTGCAGCCTAAACGAACCCGCGCGCCGGGAGATAAATAGTCCTTAGATAGTCCAGAGCGAGTGAGACCTGCACCAGGACCGGAGCCGGTGATCCTGCAAGAGGAGGAGAGACAGACGTCAAATTTAAAGCGCAGTGAGGGCGTGTGTGTGTGTGTGTGTGTGTGTGTGAGTGTGTGTGTGTGTGTGTGTGTGAGTGTGTGAGTGAGTGTGTGTGTGTGTGTGTGTGTGTGTGTGTGTGAGTGTGTGTGTGTGTGTGTGTGTGTGTGTGTG
>JAOUQW010000011.1:6736830-6752942 GCA_028565825.1 Olivaichthys viedmensis
GGGAATAGGGAGCTGGGAGTAGGTAGCTGGGAATAGGGATCTGGGAGCAGGGAGCTGGGAATAGGGAGCTGGGAGTAGGGAGCTGGGAGTAGGGAGCTGGGAGCAGGGAGTAGGGAGCTGGGAGTAGGGAGCTGGGAGTAGGGAGCAGGGAATAGGGAGCTGGGAGTAGGGAGCTGGGAATAGGGAGCTGGGAGCAGGGAGCTGGGAGCAGGGAGCTGGGAATAGGGAGCTGGGAGCAGGGAGCTGGGAGCAGGGAGTAGGGAGCTGGGAGTAGGGAGCTGGGAATAGGGAGCAGGGAGCTGGGAGCAGGGAGCTGGGAATAGGGAGCTGGGAGTAGGGAGCTGGGAATAGGGAGCAGGGAGCTGGGAGCAGGGAGCTGGGAATAGGGAGCAGGGAATAGGGAGCAGGGAGTAGAGCAACGTTTTAGAAGTTTGCCGCTCTTCCGTGTACAAATTTTCCATTAATTCCTGGCGCATGAGCCCTAGTCAGAATGCTGGTACGCGCGTTGGGCTACGTCCCAAACCGCATAATACACACTATTGCGTTTCTATAGAAATACAGACCAGATGTTCTACAATCTACTTACAATCTGTCATCTTCAAACTCCTTTATCATTGGTTTGCTTCTTTAATTTTGTGCTTGATGTAGCTAAGTGAGGTAGCTAACAAGTAAGGGAAGCGTATAGCCTCCAGTTTGGCTTTTAAAACTGGTAGCGCTAAGCTTTCATTATTTGTTAGCCACATTAATTTGGTAGCTCCAGTACAAAACTAAAGAAGCAAACTCCAGGCACTGAACACGTCTTGCCTGATCGACTGCATGTGGACTAAGAGGAACACTGTGTACTTTTGTTTATCTTTGTGTTGGTGAATAACTTTTCATACACTTGTTATTTGATTTCACAGCGCAGCAGAAGAGCGATGAAAGCCGTGTGATGAAAGCTGTGCCTCCTGCATGTGAAGTTGCCTCGGTGTTAAAAGCTCCATAAAGCGCTACAGCCTGAGAGAAGCAGCTGAAGGGACGTCAGCGCCGCGTTCGGCCCCCGACACTCTTCAGGATGTTTGCCAAGCTGAAGAAGAAGATTGCGGAGGAGGCCGCGACGGCCACCCCGCGCCCCCCCGGCCGTCTGCCGCGCTCCTACAGCAAAGAGTCCATCACCTCAGTGGGAGCCGACTCCGGAGACGACTTTGTGAGTCCCTGTGTCCCAAATGTTGCCCTATTCCCTATTCTCTATTCCATACAAATTGCAAAGTGCATGATGGGTCCTCTGAATCCCCTAGGGTGCATCATTTGGACACTAACCTACAGCAGTGCATTGTGGGATATCAGGAGTTTCAGACATGAGGCATAAAATAGCAAAACTACATATATAGTGAATATGGTGCAGTCTGTCTCTCTGCCTGTCGCTATCTCCCTGTCTGCCTGTCGCTATCTCCCTGTCTGCCTGTCGCTATCTCCCTGTCTGCCTTTCGCTATCTCCCTGTTTGCCTGTCTCCCTGTCTGTCTCTATCTTCCTCCCTCCCTCCCTGTCTGTCTCTGTCGCTCTGTCTGTGTCTCTATCTCCCTCCCTGTCTGTTTCTGTATCTCTCTGTCTGCCTGTCTCCCTGTCTGTCTCTGCATCTCCCTGTCTGCCTGTCTTTCTGTGACGTTCATCATATTTACCCAACACATCCTGACTAGCATGTCCACCCAGCTGGAGAAAAGTAAACGGAGTGCCTAGAAGGGCACTTGATGATCAAACCTGTGTAACCCGACACTCCTGTTCTAGTTTCTACAGCCGGGAACAGCTTCAGGGTCATTATAACACTGAATAATTAAAAACATGGATGTATCAGTAGCAGGCGTGAACCATGAGCCAGATTGCGGTTGCTCTGAGTTTGACCTGAATCTTAATCCTTCTTCCCACCATGGCGTTGCAGTGCACGTACAAGTTTTAATTCTAATTGAAAACTGATGTGCGAGGTGAAATCTATGACATATCAGTCACGAAAACAGGTCAAACTCAACAGCAAGTGTCATGACAGTGCAGATTCTTTTTCATATATTCAGTTAGATATTAGAGGTGTGTTTCCACTGCAGGAACCAGGGCTGATCTTAGTTTCTGGACCGTAGGCCTTTGTGGCTATAACAGCGCCCACTCTTCTGGGACGGCTTTCCACAAGAATTTGGAGTGTGTCTGTGGGAATTTGTGCCCATTCAGTCAAAAGAGCATTTGGGAGGCACTGATGTTGGACGAGAAGGCCCGGCTCAGGGTTCTGTGCAGGCCATTGGAGTTGCTCCACACCAAACTCATCAAACCCTGTCTTTATGGAGCTCGCTTTGTGTACAGGCGCGCACAGTCATGCTGGAACAGGAAAGCGCCTTCCCCAAACTGTTGCCAAAGTAGGAAGCATATAATTGTCTAAAATGTCTTTGTATGCTGTAGCATTAACATTCCCCTTCACTGGAACTAAGGGGCCACGCCCAAACCCTGAAAAACAGCCCCAGACCATCATCCCTCCTCCACCAAACATTACTGTTGGCACTATGCATTCCTGTAGGTAGCGTTCTCCTGGCATCCTCCAAACCCAGATTCATCCATCAGACTTCCAGACAGTGAAGCGTGATTCATCACTCCAGTGAACACGTTTCCACGGCTCCAGAGTCCAGTGACGACGTGCTTTACACCATTCCTGCCGACGCTTGGCATTGCACATAGTGATCTTAGACTTGTGTGCAGCTGCTCGGCCATGGAAACCCATTTCATGAATCTCCCAACGCACAGTTCTTGTGCTGATGTTGCTTCCAGAGGTTTGGAACTCTGTAGTGATTGATGCAACAGAGGACAGACGATTTTTACGCGCTACGCGCTTCAGCACTCGGACGGCCACTCTCTGAGTTTGCGTGGTCTACCGCTTCGTGGCTGAGCTGTTGTTGCTTCGAGACGCTTCCACCCCCACACTCTTTTCTGTCTAATTGCAGTAGTTTAATCATATCATGCCCTACCCCCAAACTTAAATGCTGTTGTGTCCAATAATTATGCCCTAATATTATTAAGCTCCGCCTCCAAACCCCATTAATCATCTGTTCTGTCCAATAGTAATGCTCCAATTCTATCATGCCTCACCTGCCTGCAAACTCTTTGTCCATTAATAATTCTGTAATGTTGTTATGTTCCACCTCCAGACTCCCTACTGTCCAATAGAGTGTGACCTCCTATTGGAAGCGTGTGAAGTGTTCCATGGTTTCCTCACATGGCCTGAACCGTACAGCAGTGTGTGTTGCAGTGTTCTCACCACTATACAGCAGGAGCTGAGGGCACCGGGTAACACATACACACACACACATACACAATCACACTTGTACACAATCACACTTGTACACACACTCACACACAAATACACTTACTGTATGAGTTATTATTGTTATATATGCCCCCTGGTGTCCTTTCAAAAGTAACTGCAGCCAAATATTCTTAGTTAAAATATCGTGCACTCTGTTGGGTGTAACCTAATGTTAGCTAAGCAACATGACAAGCTAGTTTTACTCCTCACACAGTTTTTATTTAGTTATAGTTTTAGTCTTTTGATGAAAATGTCCTTCACAGAGGGTTTTAGTATGTCAATAACGTCCTTACAATATTAGTTTTCCCATTTTGTCCTGTTTTTGTTAACTGTCGGTTAAAATGATAATTGTTCTAACTCTGTCACAGTGTAATCTTTGTGTCTGGGTGTTGTAAAAACTCTTTCAACAAGTACATTTGACAGTGACTTTGGTGACAAGCCAAATAAATTAAAAGAACGGTGATGTCATATGATCCAGGTTAAATAGACGCAGGGACGTTCGTCACTCGGTAAAATCAGGACATGTTTTTGCTCATGGTGGTAAAAATTAGAGCATTGTGAAAGAGAGAGTGGTAACACCACCAAAACGTGACGTGTGTGTGTGTTGTAGGGATTTCATACCACAGGCTGGTGAAAGAGGAACAGGGCCTCGCTGCTGACCGTCAGCGTGGCAGAACCATGTGAGTGTTCTGCAGGAAACTTTTCCTTCCTGTCTCACTTTTTTAATTACGCCTCCAAATCTTTTGTCATTTATTAGTTTCCAAACAGGTCACATTTTTTCAGGGGTTGACGCACTGAAAGTTTAACACACTTCCTAAATCTGACACGCACACACACACACAGATTCCCAAGTTCAGCCGAGAGCATGTTTAATGGATGGAAATATCTGTGTTCGAAACCACTATACAGACCATGCATCGTCATCAAACGCCATAGTGCATTATGGGATATTCCTCATTTTGCTTTCAGACATGACTACACTCCTGGAGTATCCACTAACCTGGAGTATACTATAGTATGCATTTACCAAGCGTAGGCTCACACTGAAGTATACATTGTGGACGTGTCCCAAACCACACACCTCATTCACTATAAAGGCCACATAAACTAATCGAGAGCATGCACTCACCTGGAGTATTCTGTTGAGTGTGCACTAATGTGTAGTATACCATAGTATGCATATACCTAGCTTATGCACTCGCCTGGAATGTGCACTATTTAGAATTCCCCTGGAAGAGTGTACACTTGCGTGTAGCATTGCATTTGCCCAGCTCACCTGAAGTATCTGAAAATGTGCATACTAGCATATAGTATACCATAGTGTGCATTTACCTAGAGCACATTCTCACCTGAAGTATGCACTCTGTAGTGTACATTTATCAAGGGCATGTACTGAAGGTGGAAGATGCAATATTTAAAATTCCCCTGGAAGTGTGCACACTTGCCTATAGTGTACATTTCCCAGAGCACTTGCTCAGTTCACCTGAAGTATGCATATGTATACTCACCTGTACTATACAGTAGTGTCCATTTACCTAGAACTCTTTCTCACCTGGAGTATGCAATATTCAGAATTCCACCTAGAAGTATACACATTCACGTGGAGTGTGCTCATCAGAAGTATGCGCTCTAAAAATGTGTACTCACCTGTACAGTTTTAAAACTTGTGTTCTTCAATAACGCTGTGTGTGTGTGTGTGTGTGTGTGTGTGTGCGCGCGCAGTACGGTGTTGATGTTGAACCCGGCAGATGTCCCCGCAGCGTTCCTCTCAGTGGTGCAGCAGCTCGGTGCCGTCGACGTCTCGCAGAGAGAAATCAGTGTTAATCTCATTAAACACGCCTTCCAGTCCACCCTGGGCACCAAATACCAATTACACACTGTACACCTCACACTGCAGGTACACACACACACACACACACACACACGCACTGTACACCTCACACTGCAGGTACACACACACACACACACTGTACACCTCACACTGCAGGTACATATATACACACACACACACACACACACACTGTAAACCTCACACACTGTAAACCTCACACTGCAGGTACACACACACACACAAACACACACACTGTAAACCTCACACTGCAGGTACACATGTACACACACACATACACACACTGTAAACCTCACACTGCAGGTACACACACGCACACACACACTGTACACCTCACACTGCAGGTACACACACACACACACACACACACTGTACACCTCACACTGCAGGTACACACACACACTGTAAACCTCACACTGCAGGTACACACACACACACACACACACTGTACACCTCACACACACACGAACATATACACACACACACACACACAAATATATTCATATACATACACACACATGCACACATACACTCGTACACACACACACACTGCCAAACTATTAAGCTTATTATTACTGTACATTCCTGCTGTTACCTTTTTGTTTCTTTCTTTGTTTTGTTTTTTCTTTGTTTTTTTTATTTTCTTTCCTTCTTTCTTTCTTTCATCTCCTGTCACATTGAGCGTTTTGCAAATGCAGCAGTTCTTTCAGGAAGTGTAGATCTAATTTAATTAGTTCTTCCTGTTGATTGCACACTCAGTAAAACACTTCTGCTGTGTTACTCAACACTATACAGTATACTTGTGCAGTGTTACAATATACTGCATTACTCAGCACCATACAGCTTTGTGCAGCATTACAATATACTGCATTACTCAACACTATACAGCCTTGTGCAGTGTTCACGTACAACCATATTTAAAACAAATAGAATATAAAATAATTAGTTCACTGATAAAACTTTTAACCATCACTGTTCCGTTTGCGTCAAAATTACTATCATTAATAAAAATTAAATACATTAAATTTTTAAAAAGATGATGCTGAGGTTATTTTCAGGTGATGGTTTATGTTGTGTATATTACTGATTTGAATAAACTGTGTGTGTCTGTCTGCAAGGCCCTCAGTGAGGATGAACTGGCTCACACACTGTCGTCTGTATCGGAGCTGTTGGAGTCTGCGGCAGCCATGACGGACGCGAACGCGGCTCGAGCTCACATAGTGAAAGGCCTGGAGGAATTGCGGGAAAAACTTAATATCCCAGCATGCAGCAGCACCAAGTCAGACGGTAAGGAGCCAATCAGCTCAATAGCTGTGTCGTGTTTAGAGGAGTTAAGGCTTAGACACATTAAAAAAGTCTAAATACCATTGTGTGTGTGTGTGTGTCTGTTTGTGTGTGCAGGGATGCTGCAGATTCTGAGGCTACCTACAGCCAAGTGCTATACAATCCACTGGGACACTGATAATTTTGGTAAGTGTCTGAATCCCTCTCTTTCTACTCAGTTGGTCTTTTATTTGGCCGTACAGATCAAACATTTCTGTATTTTTGAAATATTTTTGAAATGGTGATCCTTTGAGCCTTTCTGAAAAGACTCTGGCCTTTGGCTCTCCTGTATTACACTCTTTATTTTCGGCTTATGTTTGGCTACGTCCTTTCGCTTTCCTCCACAGATGTCCTGAGTGATTTTTTGGAGACGGAGCCTGAGCTCGCCTCGCTCCTCTCTGAAGGACAAACTGAGGAGGACGAGCTTGATGAAGACGCAGAGGAGGAGGACGAAGAGGAGGAGGAGATGGAACGGGACGAGATGGAGGACTGCCTGGACCCGCGGGCGTCCATGTTTTCCACCACGTCCTCTCTGTCCACCGCATCCAAGGACTCCATGTTTTCCACATCGTCCGATTTCTCTCCATTCTCCACCCTGTCGTCATCTTCTCAGGCTTCGGGCACAGACAGTGACTTCTGCGAGGACATAGAGGAAGATGTGCATGTTCTGATGCCGATGGGCAAGAACAAAAATGGCACCGGACTTTCGAAGCGTCTCTCGCGCCTGTTTAAACCGCGAGGACATTCACTCTGTCGCGCCAAGAGCCTGGGGAACACCGACGGCAAAGATAAAAGGGACCTTCTGCCCGCCCTTCGCTCCAAACGCTCCAACTCGATGCCACAGCAGGTGCTGACGCTCGGAGTCGAGTTGTTGAGTGAAAATGTGGCGGTGAAGCCGGTGTGCTACAGGAAGCGTCCGATCCTCAGCAGCGATGAAGTGGAGGAGACGGGCAGCATGTTGATCAGGGTGATGGTGTTCGGGGCCGATTACGTGGCGGGGAAACTGGCACGGGCGTATAACAGACTGAGGAAGAGAGAAAAGGTCCTGCCACGATTCACTAAACACTGCAGGATGAAATTCTTCTTCGTTCCTGTAAAAAGAGATCAGACAGGAAATGGGGGCGTGAACCAGATCAGCGCAAGTCCACTCAAAAGTGCACAGGTGAGATCGGACCTGAATTCCGTCTGTCTGTCTGTCTGTTTGTCTATCCTCCTGCCTGTATGCCTGTCTATTTCTCAATAAATGTTCCATAAATGTTCATCATGTTGTTGATGTGTAGGACGTGAACACGGATGTGTTTGACTACAGCACCAACGACATCGCTCACCTGCTTGGCATGCTGGACCCGTGGTACGAGAGAAACACACTCTGCCTGCTCGACCTGCCGCTGCACGTGGTGTGTCAGGTGAGATTTCTCTCACGGACACACACACACACACACAAACGAACGTTTTAAATGTTTTAGACTGATAGTACTAAAAAACCTTACTGTGTGTGTGTGTGTGTGTGTGTGTTGACCCCACAGCAGACGTCCAAGTTGGATTCGGAGGTTGTGGAGGACTCTGTAGAGGAGTGTTTACCCATCATGGCCGACCTGCTGCTGTATTACTGCAGAAACGCAGCTCGACCCGCGCTCATTCAGCTCTACCAGGCTGAGGTACTCACACACACTCACACACACACACTCACACGATTAAGACAGAGGCAGTTATTAAAGGTTAAATCCATTATCATCATCATCCAGACAGGCAGAGGTCAGAGGTCAGAACCATGAACCTCTGCCAGAACCAGGCATTTCTCAATATGCATTCTTGTTTGTTCCTGCTTCCTCAATGTGCTCTTGCTTGTAGTTCCATCACTAAAGAACATGAGCACCACTAACAGTTCAAAGTGTTCTTGATCCTACCCAAACATCAAGGATGCGTCAGTTAATTTTTACAGCTAACAAAATGTAATAAACTGTGTTTGTGTAGCTGACGTTGGCCGGAGGAGAGACGAGAACCGAAGTGTTCATTCACTCACTGGCACTCGGGCACACGGCGGGCACCAGAGCCATCAAAGCCATGGGTAAGGGCCAGTCACCATGGCAACCTCCTTTAATCAACACATCAACTTCTAATAACCACAATAACCATGCCAACCTCTAACAATAGATAACTGTAGCAGCCTCCAACGGTTACCATGGCAACTTGCAATAACTACCACACCATCCTTAAATAATCGCCATGCCAACCTACAGTAGTCACCATGCCAACCTCAAATAACTACCAATCATCAGAGGAGTAGAAATATAAATAATGTGTGTGTGTGTGTGTGTGTGTGTACAGGAGCTGCGAGTAAGCGGTTTGGTATTGATGGAGATCGGGAGGCAGTGCCGCTTTCTCTTGAGGTCGTTTATAACCAGGTACGAATTTCACTTCACGCCTTTTACACCTGCACAGTGGGATTAAATCAGTTTACTGCAAAATATACAACACAATTTTAGTCTCTTTTAATTCGAATTTAACATTTATTCATTTTTATTTGATCTGCCGTAACCGTGTTATCCTGGCCAGGGTCATTTTATATTCGAATATAATGCAATAAGACCTTCATATGCCTGAAAATTGATCAATAATGTCCTCACACCCGGCTGTTTATTAGAGAAATATCAATGCAGTGAAGTGCTATTTTATTTATATTTGCTCTTTAAATATGATAATAAATAATAAATAAATAATTATTCCTCTCTCTATACCATGCTTTTTCTAATCCCTCCATCTCTCTCTTTATCCTCTCTCTCTTTCACTTCTCAGGTGGTCATTAGTGGGCGGAGTCAGAATAAGAGGGCGGAGAAAGTGTGCACTTCGATAAACCTGACTAAAGTGTGCAGGAGTCAGGAGGAACTCGGTGAGTAAGACTTCACACACCTTGCGCACTTTACACACCTCACACACTTTACACACCTCCGCACTTTACACACCTCTGCACTTTACACTTTACACACCTCACGCACTTTACACACCTCACGCACTTTACACACCTCCGCACTTTACACACCTCACGCACTTTACACACCTCACACACTTTACACACCTCCGCACTTTACACACCTCCGCACTTTACACACCTCCGCACTGTACACTTTACACACCTCCGCACTGTACACTTTACACACCTCACACACTTTACACACCTCCGCACTTTACACACCTCACGCACTTTACACTTTACACACCTCACACACTTTACACACCTCTGCACTTTACACTTTACACACCTCACGCACTTTACACACCTTCGCACTTTACACACCTCACGCACTTTACACTTTACACACCTCACGCACTTTACACACCTCACACACTTTACACATCTCCGCACTTGACACATCTCCGCACTTTACACACCTCCGCACTTTACACACCTCACACACTTTACACACCTCCCGCACTTTACACACCTCCGCACTTTACACTTTACACACCTCATGCACTTTACACACCTCACGCACTTTACACACCTCACGCACTTTACACACCTCACGCATTTTACACACCTCACGCACTTTACACACCTCACGCACTTTACACACCTCACGCACTTTACACTTTACACACCTCACGCACTTTACACACCTCCACACTTTACACTTTACACACCTCATGCACTTTACACACCTCACGCACTTTACACACCTCATGCACTTCACACACTCGCCCAGTCTGGACCCTCTGTGTTAATCATTTATTAATCACACTGGCACGTTTATATCAATAAACCAATCAGGCCATACAGGTTCATCAATGCTGTGTCACGTGACCTGTCCTTTAACCCGCAACAATAAGAGGAGCTGGTCATGTGATTAACTTTCCTCCTTTATGTCTCTTATATCTCTTTAGCTGAAAATATTGGTTTCAGATTAAGACCGAGAGAGAGAGGGAGACAGTAACAGTAAAATTAGTTTTGGACTGAAAGATGGATACAGACCCTTTTTATAATAAAATATAGTTAGAGATCTAAATGTTTTTGCTAAACATTCAACATTTTACATGTAGAAAAAAAAACAGATAACAGAAAACTGTATGTCATGTAGAATTAAAACATTAAAGCTGATCTGTAGTAAAGCTTTAGGTTTAGGGTTTATGATTTTATTTTCCAGCACAGTAAGAGCACACATTTAATATTTAATAAACATTAATATTTAATAAACCATAAACTTCAGCATTACTATACCATTAGTAATGTTAACTAAATCATTAGCTCCTGAATTCATTGGTGTTTAAGTGTTAACTAAGTAATAAAGACCTTAATTAAAACTGTTTATTCCATTCATAAAAATGTGGAAAATGTTTATGGAAATCCACAATATGGAAAAACTGCTTTAATTAATTTGTGGTTAATTGGTGACTGAATATTTTTCCAATTACTTCAGTTGATTATTAACATTGTAGTTTAATTCATTTTTAATTTATATACAATTATGCAGACTTAATTTTATTCTTGGATGGATTAAACTTGAGTTAATGCAGGTGTTTATTATTTAGTTAACACTTAAACACTAATTAATGCCGGTGTTGATGACTGTGCAGGCGTTAACATCACTGATGATGTATTAATGCTGAAGTTTAGGGTTTATTAATGTTCACTCATGCAGTAAATAAAGTTAGTGAAGGGAACCTTAATGTAAAGTGTTACTGAATGCCTGGGAAGTGGAGGAAATGCAAATCTTCTATTATGTAAAAGAAATCTCATTAAAAAAGTAAAAATACAGATGTTGTGCCACCATAGTTTCACTCTCAGAGACACGATGAGTCTCAGAAATATCACACCCGTGTGGTGCAGTGTTAAAAACAACAGTGCTGACTTTATATAATTTGTAATAAATTCTCCTGTTTTCTCTGTGTTTAGATCCTAAAATGGAGTTTCTGCAGCTGACCATGACGGAGGTTTTAAAGAGGCAGAACTCCAAATCGAAAAGGAACTACAATCAGGTAAATAAAACCCTTTTTAAAGGTGTAAATGAGAGAAAGTGGTGTTTCTAAAGGAAGATGCTCTTAAACAGAAATCTGTTGAGATCTGGTGTGCAGGAAGGAAGCGGGGTTCAGACGCTGCAAAACAACCAAAAACGCGACCAAACACAAACATCGGTTAGAGTAGCGGTGTGTGATCTGGCGTAAACACACACACACACACACACACACACTCGCACGCACATGCCGCAGCGACAGCAAACAGTGCACGACTGTTTTTCTTTTCAGTTTTTCATACTTTGGTGTTTTTTGTTTTGGTGTTTTTGTGAGCCACAGAACTCGTGCTGTACTTTCAGTCTGAGTCTGCAGCTCTGGTTTGCAATTAAAAAATAATAATACAACCGTTGCTCTGTTTAATTTCACTTTTTTTTATTTGTTTGTACTTAAAAAGTATCACACGGCAACTTTACATCATATATAACTGTAAATAGAAATAATATGAGTACAACATAAAATGAATTATAATATTTCAACATTGAAATGCAAAAATAAAAAATTTAAAAATTAATATTAAATAACTAATAATCAAACAGATTAAACAGAATAAAATCAATCAAGGAACAATTAAAATCTACATATTTATAAAGCTGTATATTAATTAACAGCTGGACTGATCAGATATGTTTTTTTTGCCTGGATTTGGAAATCATTACACTATCTGAAATTAATTTAAACATTAATTGATGGTTCCATAAATTAACAAAGAAGAAATGTTTTAAAAACCTACTTAAGATGTCCTAAAACACTGATATGTCGATCAAGAATCAATAGGATGTTTTATCGAGAAATTCTTGAGGCATTAAAATGACATTAAAATGAACAATCCTTTGCGTTTTTCATTTAATTAATTGACTTTTTAATATTAAAATGTGACCAAATGTTGCAATATGAAATAAAAAGTAAAAAATGAAGTCGTATTGTTCAACAAGCAATTTTTAAATGCATTCAACAAAATGGTTTATTATCTTTATCTGATTTATATAAATTTTAATGTAAATGTGCATGTAAGATATTAAATGAAGAAAAAAACCAGTGTTGGCTGTTTTATTAGCTGGTAAAAAAAACTCATCATCTTTTGCCCTTTTTTGTAGAACAGTAACGATTTCTCGGTTTTAAATGACATCGAGTTGTTCAGTGTCTCATTTTTATTTTATTTTTTAAATCTCAAAGATGTGGTTTACTGAGTGACTGATTGTTTTGTATAAAAATGAGCAAAAGTTCATGAAACCTGGAGCAGCAGCCATTTGGAACCCAAAATCACTTTATTTGATTTATATTTATATAATTTAAACTTATTTTCTGAAATTGTTAATCTGATGATGCTCTGGTATTTGTGGTTCTGATCCTGTGGCTTTTGTGAGTTTTTTTTTTTTTTTTTTTTCAACTAAAAGTGCAGCTTTTATTTTAAAAAAACCTAAAAGAACCCATAAGATTTTTTTGTTACTAAGGTTAGGGGGGTGTTACAATCCCGGCTCAGGTGAAGACACCCGAATTCAAATGAAATTAATTATTTATTTAGAATTAAATGAGCTTTGAAATAAAGAAGGGGAAAGAGAATGTCCCGCTCCTGCTGAGAGAACGAGAGAACGAGAGAGCGAGAGAGCGAGAGAACGAGAGAGCGAGAGAGGGCGACCAGGACGTGTCAGGAAACTCCACCTGTTTCCAAGGCAACTCGAAAACAACACACATTAGTAAATGCACCAGGCATAACAGGGGGTCAGGGGTAGCTTTATTTAACTACAGTAATACAGAAGACTCCACAAAGAATTACAAACGTGTGTGTGTCCCTCAGCAACTGAGCATCACTCGGATGAAGGTGGACAGGGTTCGGGTCTGCGGCTCCGGAAACACAACGTTCGCCGTGTGTCTGGATCAAGACGAGAAGAAGATTTTACAGAGTGTGACCCGGTACTGAATTATTCACTTCTTACATTTATTACACTTTCCTGCTCTGTGTATTTTTTATATTTTTATTTATTTTATATATTTAAATTAATTTGAGTGTCCAGTCACAGTCACTACACTCTCAGGAAAAAAAAGATACTAAACTGTACCTTTTCTTGTCGCTGAGGTGGTACCCTCAAGGGAACGTCTTTGGTACCTTTAGTGTGTATCTGTTACCTGGGAAGGCGCGTGTAGTGTACCTTTTAAATATTTACTCTAGAAGTAAATTAAAGGTATAACTGTGGTCCTTAAGGTCTAATTATGTTTAAAGCTACACGATATTCACATTTCCAGGTAAAAGATACACACTAAAGGTACAAATATGTACCCTTAAGGGTACCACCCCAGTGACAAGAAAAGGTACAGTTCAGTACCTTCTATTCTGAGAGTGTATATCCTAGTCATGTGGATTATTGCTATGAAATGGCTACTTTTTACTGGTGTGTGTGTGTGTGTGTGTCATTTCTGATGTGTGTCAATCAGTGTGTATCTCATTTCTGGTGTGTGTGTTAACAGGTGTGAGGTGTCGGTGTGTCATAAGCCTGACGGCTGTTCTGATTGGCTGAGGGTGAGGGCTCTGTCCAGTCAGATGGAGCGAACATTCTGCTCACTGCTCTGTTTACCCATCTCCACCTTCAGTGGACCCCAACCGTGACCCCCAAAACTGCTGGATCATGTACCCTGTACCCCTCAATCCAAACCATAGTTACTGACACCCCTAAACCCTTATAAAACCCGGACCCTCGAAGCATTCACCCCTAAATTCCTAAAAGCCTTGAACCCTTAAAAGACCAACTATAATCTCTATAATCTCCTAAACCCTAATCATAAACGTCTTGACCCCTAAAACCTTAATCATTTGTCATTTAAAAAAAATAAAATAATAATAAAACAAGTAAATAAGCCTAAATAAGCCCCTAAACTCCGACCCTAAACCCCTAAACCCTAACCCCTAATCATGGAGCCCTAAACCTTATTAATTCTCAATCACCTTCTCAGCTCAGGGTAAAAATCACTTTAACTGCACACAGAAATGGACATTTTGGCTGCACAAAGGCTGATGTGGCGCCAACACTGTCTAAAGTTTTGCACCAAAAATACTGAAGACTCTTTTTTTACTTTTTTTTATTATTTGTATCCAGGTTAATTGGATGTTTCTGCAGCTTCGTGGATATTGTATTGTATGTTAAATTTTAATTAAATAGGTGCCATTTTCCAAACACTGACGGGTACCAGAACTGCTGAGACATTATGAAGCGATTATCTCTGATTGTAATTTGCTCACATGTCCAGAAGAGGGCGAGATTAAATAAGTCCTTTACAGGTCATTGTCACTGTTAATCGGTGTGACTATAAAGGCGTATGTAGTTTACATGTGGCAGCAAAACACTGAATGCCTTCATCAAAAATAATACTATCACATTTTTAATTAAATATATATTTTCAAGAAAAACAAAAACAGTCAAGGCTGAGATAAAAAAAAAAATTCTCAGTGTTTGCTTTCTGATTAGCGAAACGGCTAATTAAAGGTCTCAGGTTTTACAAACACTTATGTGTATGTATCATTTCTCACTCTTAATGAAAATGTAAATATGTGCTTGGTGTAATTTAGATTTTAAAGCCCACTGGAATGTTTAATTAAAACGATTAAGAAATGAATCTGCAGCAATTTGTGCCTTTACTGTAATGGAGTAAACACAATGTTTAAAGCCTCTCTGACACAATGCTCCTGATACGGTACTTTTTTATTCCTAAGGTGCTTTAATTGTGGGTTTTTTTTATTTTTTATTATATCATCTTCATGTACATTAGAGTGTAAATATCTAATAAAATTCTTTAAAATCGATTTCCGTCTCTGACGCCGTCAGTCTTCACTAATATCTGTCCTAAACTATGGAATGCCATTTGTGCCTAAATTACACAAATTCAAAGAAAGTTATGAAATTGATAAACACATAAAGTGCAGCATTATATACAGTATGTAAATAAATGTATAAAAATGCATAATTAAAGTCTTCTAATTACATTATTGAACTTTTTTTTTTTTTTTTTATTGCCA
Source organism: Olivaichthys viedmensis (assembly GCA_028565825.1). NCBI lineage: Eukaryota > Metazoa > Chordata > Actinopteri > Siluriformes > Diplomystidae > Olivaichthys > Olivaichthys viedmensis. The sequence continues at coordinate 6,752,339 of JAOUQW010000011.1, forward strand.
ATTTTGATTATTCCGTTTCCTCTTTAATTAATATCCTGAAATAATTAAACTATAAATGATTCCATTATTTAGAAACATAATTAAAGGATGAAATCATATTTTGAAATAATTAGATTAATTTTAACATTTTGTTGACTCATTTATATAAATATTTGTGCACTTTGTTTGTGGGATTATTCATTTTATAATTGACTTAATTTATTTAATTTAGATCCTCCTCTATTATGGGTTTCAGAGATAGATGAAGAAATTGATGGATGGATGGATGATAGATAAAAGGATAGATGATGGATGCATGGATAAAGAAATGGATGGATGGATGAAAGGGTGTAAGAAGGGATAATAGATGAAAGGGTGGATGGAGGGATGAACCCAGTGTCAGTCCTTAGGGACCTCTGGACATGTGTAATAAATAAACAGGAGAATAAATGGTTTCTCATGCGGTTTCTTTTGATGATGTAGTTAACAGGAAAGGTGACATCATACATGTGTGTGTGTGTGTGTGTGTGTGTGTGTGTGTGTGTGTGTGTGTGTGTGTGTGTGTGTGTGTTTAATCCACTGTGTGTGTGTGTGTGTGTGTGTTTAATCCACTGTGTGTGTGTGT
>JAOUQW010000011.1:6818826-6834303 GCA_028565825.1 Olivaichthys viedmensis
TTTTGATCCTCAATAAACTTATCAATTTTTCTGCTACTCTTGGTGTTGATGATTGATTTATCTTTCAGGGCCTGAGGTCAAGTGTCTTTTTCACGACACTTCCTCTTCTCCCTCAAATAGATTCAATAATATTGGTATAATATTTCCAAACAAGGTTTGTATTCTACTGTTTGTAAAACACATACTTTTTTAGTTAGGCAGATCTTTGCCAAGCCAAGTGAAATTTGTCTTTACACAATACCGAATCTTATAATGAAATGAATCGCTCTTCAATTCTACATACACACATGAAGATAAGATTCGAGACAGATTACATATGTATTGTCCAACATATGTATTGTTATTATGTGACACAAGATTGCACAAATGGATTATACCTGGGATAACAGGTGACAGCATAATCAGAGCTGTGCCTAATATACAGTAAAGTCATATGAGGCATAGTGCTCATCCTGAAACAACAGTTTTACCTCTCTCTCTAGATTGGGCAGATGGCAGATGTCAAAAAGAAAGGACCAATCATCTTTTAGTCCTGATTCCACCTTTTAATATTGAGTTTCAGTGTGGATTAGAGTAAAACTAATTGTGAAATTCATCTATACTATCAGTATAAATTCCCTATAAGAATGTTCAGTTGCTTTTAGTGAGAGAACTGATCTCAGTTAAAAGAATGTCTCTGTGATTCTGTGCACCAGTGAACTGTGACACTGCATACAATAAGATTTCTCAAGTAGTCAGAAAAGAATCTGAGTAACCGGACCATTAAAATACCCCCATATGTCACTGCATCTGTTTCAGAGATCTTATTGCATGCAGCTGGCTAATTCTACCAGCTATAAATACAAACCAAGTGGCACTAGCTCTGCTCTGATTGGGGTTTTTTCCCTATACATTAAAATCACCATAGCTACATTGCCTACCAAATAAGACAGAATAATGTAAACCCACATGAATAACAAGCCTTCCTCAAGGTCTTTGTTTGGTGGCCTTAGAGCAAAATGTTTCCAATTCATTGAATGGTGCATTAGCAATAAGATCCTTTCATAAAATTTTCCAACAAGTGTTTTAAACTTAAGAGACTTGTCTTGGTCTGGGTCTTGGGGAGTCTTGACTACAGTTCTGTGACATTCTAGTAAGAACACTGCAATCTTAGAAAAAAGGTTTCATTTAGAACTCTAAGGGTTCTTTGATTTCTCTCTGTGGGGTAACTCTTTTATAGAACCCTACAAGCCTACAATTTTTCCCCAATTAGCATTTTTTAGCTTTGACCATTTAGAACTGAACTTAAAATAATTCCAACAATTTTTCAAAATTCATAATGAATGCATAATTAATTTGTTGAGAGACAAAAGTCATGCAGAGTGCCTTGAAGAAAAATGGTCCCTTCTAGGAAAATGTACTGACTCAGATTTCTTTACAGTGTTGGTGATTAGAACCAGGGGCCACAACATCTACATCAAAAGGTAGTTATATTGTTTGTTATCCAAATTACCAGTGAAGCCACAAATATCTTCGGAATTTTATTTACAGTATTTAATGTTTAGAATGCTCAAATGGCAGTAACAGTCTAAAAATCAGTCTTCTTTGAGTACTGTTTGACATTACTATAAGCTATAGTAACAACACAAAAGCCCGTCATTGATCGGAGGCTGAGCACAAATCACAGTGGGTACAAAACACAGAAGCATCCAGAGGACACAAAAAAATCTTGGAAAACATCTCTAAGGAATAAGACAACGTATTTGTGACTATTTTTGTATAAAAACTCTCTGTAGCTTGGTAGCTTTTAGAGGCTTTAACAGCTTCAAACCCCTGCTTTCTATCCCTTCTGTTGTGAACAATGCTGACTCAGTAAGTGTCTACTGAGTGGAGCATTTCTATCAAAACAATCCGAATGACTGTTTACTTATCAAGTAACGATTTAAAGCAAAATATAAGACTTCCCAGTTAACTGACTTGTCCATTTTGTTGGATCTGTCATGAATCTGTCTCTCCAACATTGACATCTCTGACGCTTTCCTTTCTCTGTTCTGTTTTGAGTCGTTCAGGGTGTCGGCCTTGTAAAAAGGAATCATCTGGTTCTAATATTCCACTCTTGTCCATTGGAAACCACTGTAGCTAATGCATTATGCGTTAGCCCACTTGCCAAAACACAAAGAGCTTAACTCAAGATCCACTGCAGATCTCTGTGGGTTTTGAAAGGAGGACAGAGGGTTCCAGGTTGCTTTGTTGTGTACAGAACTTCCCAGTGCTTTGGCCGTGACTTGAGTCATGCGTCATCCTCAGCAGTGTCTCGATATACTGCATCACAACCACATGCCATGAAAAATCATAGACACTTTTCCTTGTTTTTCTTCTCCTCTTCACCAAGCCCAGGCGTCCCATAACCACTCATTGATTTGGATCAACACTTGATTTTTTCACAAAGCACATATTTCACTTCTTTCTTAATTCAAATTTGTGTGGTAAGAAAATCCAACATGCCTTTCTTCTTGGAGGGTTTAGCATGAACCAAGCAGCAGCTACTGTGCGTGCGGCCTCGGAAATAGGTCAGATTGTGTTTTCTGATTCACTGCATGTAATTGTGAGATTAGCTTTCTATCAGCAGATGTCTTCTGGAGCTATGGCTGTTCAGCTACCTGCATTTGCCTATCAGCTCTCTCATCCAAAACAAGAGATATAGGAGCAGCATTCCTGTGAGTGCATCGAAGGCTGTCATAAATCAGTTCTGCTTCTTGTTAAATACTGTGACTTTGAAATTTGTCCAAGATATGTTCAAGATATGAAGCTTGCAATCTCCAATGCACTAATTTTATGTTACTATACCTTACATATCGTCGCTGTCCAATGAAAAACATGTATCTCCAAAATTCCAATTTTTCAGGAACACTAAAAAACACTTTTTCATATCATTAATCATACACAATAAATCCAAAATTGACGGTGTGATTTGTCAGCTTTTCGTTGGTCATTTAGATGTTAACTGCTGTGGGGTAGATGGAGGTTTTTGCCCACATCCCATATATGATAAACAGTAAAAAAAAATCAAAAAGTGGAGATACATGTTTTTCATTGAACAGCGACGATATATACATACTGTTACAATTATTAATTGTACATGCCTCATGAAATGTATTTCATTACTTATATTTATTTAATAAATTTGTATTTCTCACAATTTGGTCATTGCCAATTCCCACCCACTGTCTAGTTTTCCCCTATCGCACGACAGCTATCAACCAGGGAGGGTGAGGGCTAACACATGCTTCCTTCGAGACATGTGCAGCCAGCCACCACATCTTTTCGAACTGCTGCTCATGCAACGTCACAGGACAATCGAACGTGCTCGGAGGAATGCGCTAACTGCCCTCTTCCGTATACATGAGCTTCCAGATGCCTACAATTGGCTAGTGTCGTTCTATTTGACAGGGGAGAGAATAATGCCATCCTTCCCACTCAGAGAACAGGGCCAATTATGCTCTCTTGGACTCCCGGCAACGGATGGCTGTGGCATCGTCGGGATTCAAACGATCTCCCAACAATAATTAAAAATATAAAAAATTGACAGTTTGCCTCAATCGGTTAATATGTTCATGTCCATTTGTTAGATCATTTTAAAAGCACAGTGCAACTTCCAGGTTTCTTCAATGTCTAGGGTGAACTGAACCCAATTAAATAAACTTTATTCATTCTGAACGGACAGTCAATCATCGTCATCGTCAAAACACCAACCATACCAGCAAGATCATGAACAAAGTGCTACTAAATATGCATGTAAAAATCAATTTTCGATATCTTCATCTGTGTAAATGATGAAAGTCATTGTAAAGCGATTTCATGTCACCAGTGCCTCTGTGCTTGTTTTTCACACCATCTGTCATCAGCATCTTTCAGGAGACAAGTGTGGCCTTGCCTCCTCCGCGCTGTGATTCCCTCCCCTCCACAGTTCAGAGGAACAAGATCACAAGGTCACAGAGAGATTTGTACGAACATGTTCCACCCCATACCAAAACACACACCTTTATATGCTCAACACCACAGTCCTTATGCATAGACACACAGAAATACTCCAGATGAAAAACTAAAAAGCTGTCAAGAATGCGTAGATGGATTTGTGGCCTACTGTCTAGCCTCGTTTGCTACATCTGGTAATCACCTTAAATATTGGAGCTTGAGTTACAATTTAAGTCAAATAAACAAAAAGCTTATGAAATAGGGATAGTGTTTACTACTGAGTGTTCATTTCATTTACTACAGTCATTGTCTTGAGTAGGCAACCCAATGCTGTATGAAAACAGATTCTAAAAGAGCAATTATTCATCTCCACAAGGTGCCACCTTGCCCTCATGTTCTCGACATATCGTAACTAAAGGAGACTTGTCATGATTGCTTTATGGCCAGGCTCCAAAGCTCTGCCCTCATGGGAAATTCTGGTAATGTAGCTCTATCTGTAACTGTCCAACAGTGTCTGTAGAACAAAGAGGCAATGATCAAAGCCTGTTGTACACAAGACACTGTTGCGATGCAGGCAGGTAAAAGGTTTTTGGAGATGGTTCTGCTCAATTCTGTGATTTTTTTTTCTTTCTTTCTTTCTTGGCTTTGGGTTCATGCAAATGTATGTTCTGTGACGCAACTGCTTCTGTAACTAATGTATATGTTCAGTTCTAAAAATAAAATAAAAAGCAATTTTGGCTTAGGACTCAAAGGTCAAACTAATTATGCAAAACTTAGAAAAACAGCACAAGAATTAGGCTAATTGATTTCAAGAATCCAACAGCTGAATAAACAAAATAATGTCATCCTCTGCTTTTAAGCACTGCTCATGCACATACATATTCATAACATATGAACAGCTGCAAAACATAATCCAGTATTCATTGCTTTATGCAGATATATGCTTGAAAGACAGGAAAAGCATTTGCATTGCTTACAGTACATTTCATTTACAGTACTTATTAGTGCTTTAGGTTATTTACCTACCATATTTAAAGAGAGGCAGAAGTCATGACTCCTTATTATTTGTAAGGCACACCACTTTAACCATGCAAAAATATGGGCCATAATACCGCATTTCTGACTCTGACTTCAAGGTCCATAACCCACTAAAAGAGTGTTCTCTGACCATAAATCGGCTGAAATTGCAGCGAAGTTTATCGAAGTTGACTGAAGAAGGCAGGCCAAGGGTGCAGTTGGCGTCTGAACTATGATGGAAGACATTTAGGCAGCAATTGAGGATCTGGCGGAATTCAGGGATTACATCTTATTACTGATGAAACTTGGTATGTGTCATTGCAGTGCCTTTAGTAAAGTGCTCTCATTTTGCAGATGCCCTGTTTGACAATGATTGATACAAGTGTGTGTCTGATCATTTGTATTCAGGGAGAAATTAACATCAAAGTACCTTTTGAACTCTGTGCAGTTCACTTTAAAACATATTTGTTGCAAAAGTTTGGTGTTTTAATTACACCAAACTTAGCTACAGTCTCAGTGCAATTACAACTCTTAATCTTGTTATTACTCCAAGCCATTGTCTACTTCAGATCTGCGTCATGGCATGAATTACAATTAACATAAGCTTATAATTGTAACACTATTTACAAAAAGTAAATGTAATATACAGTATATGTAAGTATACAGTTGGTCATGATAAGTATTTGAGTCTTTCACTTACCCAAAAAAGCAGATAAACCAAAATTTGCGAAGTTTGTGCACCTATATTTAGGTAGGGGTTTTCAACACCAGCCCAAAATAAATAAAAAGTGAGAGAGAGAGAGGGAGAGAGAGGAGACGTTCTTCGGTGGTTAGCATTGATAAAGCACCACTTACAGGAGTGACAGATTGATTACTCTGTATCCATACTAAATAAACACTTGACAATTAGGTTTTCCCTTACTGAATCTCTCACTCAATCTGCCAGATAAATTGCTTTCTTTCAGTATATATATGGAGGTGTAAACCTCGACATACTGTTTAATGTTTAACTATGTTCATACTTTGTGTAAATGAATAAGGAAAGTAAGAAAGCAGTCACGTTTGCATGTGTTGTGGCCTGTAAAAACCCTCTCTGACTGAGTCTTGAGCATGCCACAAATCCTTCCTTTATGTTCGGTCCGGGACACTAATGCGGTGTCTGTGTCCGCTTTTGAAGCAATGATTGCATTACTTGGAGCTTCTGTCTGGGCACCTATCGAATAACAGCACAGCTCCTATGTGACGTGCCTTTTTCTGAAGCCCAGATTTCTTTCCATGCAAGAGAGAAGAGGCAGAGACTTCACATTAGTTTCTGAGTGATTGCATGCATGCTTTTGTCTTTGCTTTCTTTCCTCTGAGAAACTGATGAGCCTGGGAGTCGTATTTTTAATAGCACACATGTGGCTTGAATTGCCAAACGCATAGCATCACAAGTAATTTGATTTCCCAGAATGTTGACGGGTACAGAGTGTTTTCCATCTGTAGCAGGGAAAAAACATTAATGAAGGATAGCGAATCGGGCATGGATTAGGCCATTCTGATCCTCGTGCTGAGGAGTGCTACTGGCCCTTAAGTTGGCCTTTATCATTTACAATTCAACAAAACCAATGGTGGATACAACTAACATGCCGGTTCCACGCATCCCGGCACGGACAACCCAACACATAATTCCCCCCTTTTGTGCCGAACGCCCATTCCAACAAACAGGGGATTCTTTCACACAAATAACAGGCGGCCGCGAGGGCTCACGGGTATGCAAATGTCCACCACGCAGGCACACCGCTCCTACAGTATATTAAAAGAGACGATTCAACTATGCACTTTCTTCATTAGAAAAAAAACATCACGTAGAGATTTAAAATTGCTGAATCACAACTGTTTAGTCCATAAAGAACGTCCTGTTTCTTCCCTATTCCTATACTATTTAACATAGTATGCATCCACTTGATTTAAATGATTGCATACATATTCTCCAAGCCATTGTCCACAAATCATGCTGCACAAATCTAAAATCGCGCACGACAACACTAAATGTATGTCCAACTAGTACAATAATACTATGTTGTGTTATCTTCATTAGTTTTGTTGTACTAGTAGTATTAGTAGTATTGTCTACTATAATAATAGTTGTAGTATTATACTGTTCTGTGATCCTGTTCAGCACTGCAGTATGCTGTTTTGACCTATGACCATAATTGTCATAAATTCTTTTAAAAAAAAAAGAGTTTCCTCAAGAGTTCTATGAATGGTTAATGATTCGAGCGTTTTAAATGGGTTTTTACTTGGAATCTTTTCTGGAAGGTAAAGCCTCTGCTGTCCGGTTTTACGCATAACCTCAAAGGGTTCTCCCAGAGATTTTTGATTTGATTTGATTTATTTTTCTAAGTGTAGGCCTACTATTTTCTACGACGGTATGATGTTTTAGACGTAGCCACTGATTGAAATGTAGTATTTGCGTACTATTTTGCACGTAGCTAATGATAATGATTATGTTCTTAATGGTACTTGCTTTTTATTTTATTTTTTTAAATTCTTATTTCATTTCCATTCTATGTTTCTTGTTATGCACCAACATACCACAGCAAATTCCTTGTATGTGAAAACCTACTTGGCAATAAACCTGATTCTGATTCTGATTCTGATTCTGATAAATAAATGTAAAAAAAAAAAAAATCCAATAAAAAGCAAGCGCAAACGCGCCGCTCTTAGACCCGTTACGGTAGCGCATTCTTCCACACTGCCCCCTCCTCGGGAAGTTTCGGGCAATTAGTTCGTTCGGGGAGAAAGTCGCAGTCAAACGGTACGAGTCCATCCAATGCCCGTTTTCGCAGTGCTGCGCTGATTCTGGCGCGCGTCTTCCTCACTTCTTTCGGACGGCTACCTTTGAAACCAAACCATGGGCTTCGAGTTGGAGCGGTTTAGCGGTACTGTGGACCCGGACCTGAAGTGCAACCTGTGCCACAAAGTGCTGGAGGAGCCGCTCACCACGCCGTGCGGCCACGTCTTCTGCGCTGCGTGCGTGTTGCCGTGGGTGGCGCAGCAGCGCATCTGTCCGGCGCAGTGCCGGCGGCGCGTGTCGGCCCAGGAGCTGCACCACGTCCCGCCACTCAAGAGCCTGGTGCTCAAGTTGGACATCCGCTGCGAGCATCACGCGCGCGGCTGCCGCCAGGTCGTTAAACTGCAGCAGCTCGCCGAGCACGCAGAGACGTGCGACTTCGCCCCGGCGCGCTGCCGCAACGAGGGCTGCGGCCAAGTGCCCAACCTCAAGGACGCGCACTTGCATATGCGCGACGCCTGCGAGTACCGGCCGGCTGGCGTCTGCGAGCAGGGCTGCGGGCTCGGGCTCACGCACCGCGAGCGCTATGTGGACGGCCACTGCTGCGTGCGCTCGCTCAAGGCGCACAGCGGCGCGCTGCACGCCAAAGTAACCAGCCTGGAGAAGGAGTGTAAAAAGCAGGCGATGCGCGCGAGCAAGCGGGAGAAGTCACTGCTGGCGCAGCTCTCCACGGCGCACAACGAGCTGCAAATGACGGCGCTGCGCTACCAGAAAAAGTTCACCGAGTACAGCGCGCGCATCGACTCGCTCACCAAGAGCCTCGCGCCGCCCGCTAAGGTGCCAATAATCCCAATCGTTAGAATAATCATTAGAATAATCATGACCATTAGAATGATGATGATGATAACCATGTTCTTGGGCTTGGAACCAGTTTGGCGAAAGGGATGATCGGCAAAACTGTACAGAAGCGCGTAAAACAAGCTTGGAGCGTAGGTTTTGCCTTACTTGGTTAAGTTTCGGGACTTTATTCAAGCTGTCTCAGGATTGAAAGCTTGCTTATGGCAGTAGGTGGAGCTCATTAACTGCTTTCATTTGATATGTATAACTGTTTTTGCGCAAAAGTGTCACTTGGGGCCCATCTGGTTTCAATATTATATGGCGCTTTTCAATAACCCAAATTGGCGTGGCTTAGTAAAGCTATTGCACATAATATATATATATATATATATATAATTACACTCAACCCTACACACCACTTCACTCGCACTCAACCCTACACACCACTTCACTCGCACTCAACCCTACACACCACTTCACTCGCACTCAACCCTACACCACTTCACTCGCACTCAACCCTACACACCACTTCACTCGCACTCAACCCGACACACCACTTCACTCAACCCTACACACCACTTCACTCGCACTCAACCCTACACACCACTTCACTCGCACTCAACCCAACACACCACTTCACTCGCACTCAAGCCTACACACCACTTCACTCGCACTCAACCCTACACACCACTTCACTCGCACACAACCCTACACACCACTTCACTCGCCCACAACCCTACACACCACTTCACTCGCACACAACCCTACACACCACTTCACTCGCACACAACCTCATCACACCCCACCCTAGCTGCTCCGGCTGTGTCGCAGGATGGGATAAAGCTACAGAGCAGCGCAGAATCAATGATTATTAATAGTCTTTCTGTGCACACTAAAGATGAGTAATGTTTTAAAACTCTTTGTTGTGTAACTCTGCCGAACGTCACAAGCTGTTTTTCCATCCAAATGTTTTGCAAACTGCCAAACAGCAGATTCACACAAGCATTTCAGCTGAAACGTAAGAGGACGGCCATGACAGCAAGAGAAGAGCGAGGAGGAAAAGTTGGAGGGAGGGAGTGCACACTTTACCTGAGAAAGCAAGCTGTAGGTGAGGAGGTAGAGCAGCCTGAACACCTGACTGCAAACTCTTAAACAGGTCTGACAGACACACAGAGGGGGATAAAAGCGAGAGAAAGAAAGGAAAAGAGGGATCAAGAAGTGATAACAAAGGTTTAAAAAAAAAAAAAGAAAAAAAAAAAGCTCAATTCAGACAGAAAAACGCTCCTACACTGCCTTTCTTCATCTTGTCCCAAATCACACAATACAGAACACCCATAATGCATTGTGGGATTCCAGGAGTACGCTGAACTACAAAAACAGCAGACGACCAAAATGGTGCACTGTTTAGTGAACGGTACTACTCACTCTGCGTCAGTGTGTATCCTGAGTTGGGGGTGTGTGTGGCCCCCCCGGGCGGGGCGAAGTTGAGCAGAGGGAACTGGAAGGGCAGTGAAACAGGAACAAGACCCCCAAACACGCCCAAACCCAGCGGCAGAGACGACACCTACAGACAGACAGACGCTTTATCAGTGCTGAGAGGGAAATACAATGAATAAAGTGCAGATACAGAGAACGACACAAAGCAATAAATCCCATCTAATTAAAATGTATATAAAAAAACAGGCTACACACGAACAGAACAATCAAATATGAACCAAGTTGTAAAATAATTGAATGTGCATATAGAGCGTGGGGTATGACGCCAATGAATGTGAGTTGAACCAATGCTGCTGTAACGCATGTACCTGATTTAAGAGGGCGGGGTCAGGTGGAGACAGCAGTCCCATGGCTGAGGTGCGATTGGCTGAAGACTTGATGCTCTGACTGGCTCCTCCTACTGGTCTCTGCCTCTGTCCGTGACTTGTTGTGACAGGTGAGGGGGCGAGGTTACAGTTCTGGAAGCTAGACGTGTGGGGCGTGGCTATGCTGAAGGGTGGCCTAAAACCTGAACTCTTAGGGTTGTACTGGAGGGGCGGAGTCTGAAGACGTGGGCGGGTTTGAGAGAGCAAAAGGGAGGAGGAAGGGCCAGGGGAGGAAACCAAAGGAGGCGTGGCAACTGGAGAGCGGTGAACAAGGCCAGGAGGCGGTGTGGGAATAGAAGGGCGGTGGGTGGGGTTTGGAGGAATTTGCACGGGAGGGCGATGAGAAGGTGGAGTTGAGATCGCTGGGCGGTGGGCGGAGCTGGGAGGGCGGTGGGAGTTTGGAGAGGGCGGCGTTGAGACGGAAGGGCGGAGGGCGGAGCCAGGAGAAGGCGGCGTTGGGACAGGGGATCGGTGGCTGGGGCCGAAAGGTGGCAGAGTCTGGACGGGGGGGCGATTACCAGGACCAGAAGTGTGAGTGGAAATAGGAGGGCGGTGGGCGGAGCTGGGAGGAGTGGAAATAGGAGGGCGGTGGGCGGAGCTGGGAGGAGTAGAAAGGGAAGGACGATGGGTGGAGCCAGAAGGCGTGGTTTGAGCAGGAGGGCGGTGCGTGAGTTTGATAATTGGAGAGTTGCTACTTTGGGAAGACTTTGTGATGGTGGCTTGCATGGGTGTTATAAAACCCTGCTGGTGGTGTCCAGTGGGTGTGGCTTTGTTCTGTAGAATGGGTAATGAGGGTGAAGGGGGCGTGGCCAAACGCTGGGGGCTTTTAGGGTTCAAACACAGCTGTTGCGCTCCGGAGTCGCATGATTTGTTCGTTAATTTTTTCATCTGAGCCGTAGGGGGCGTGGCTTGGCCAAGCTTTATGCTGATGGTGCCAAAGGGTCTCTGGAGAGGTGTAGTTGTCGGAGGTGGGCGGGACTTAGCAGCAGGCGTGGCGCTCATGCTAGCATTGCTGGGCCTGCTAGTGGGTGTCGCTATGTGCCTTTGCTGCAAAGATGCATCTTTCGACACGGAAGACGAGGAGGACAGAGAAAGGGCCGGGCTTGCTGAGTGTAGGAGGGGCTTTGCTACTACAGGCGGAGAGCAGGAGGTGCTGGGGGTGGAGTTGGGGGCGGAGCTTGGGTTTACACCATTGGCAGAATTGTTGAGGAGCGACAGAGCCTGAGCGATGGAGTCCAGTGAGTTTGTGGCCAGATCCTCATCCAGCGAATCAGATAAGCAGATTGGCTCTGAGGGCGGACCAATAGATACATGGGCGGGGTTTAACCCCTGCACCGTTCTATGGGGCCATCCCACCTCCTAAAGGGGAGATATTCCAATAAATATATTACACACCTGAGAGTTAACAATATACCGGTATGGTGGAAATCTGAAACACACACAACACCTTTATTTTAGCAGGTCTGGGTGTGGGAACAATCCTCTTCTTCCCCCTGAAACACAGACAGGTTTCAGCACAACATGCATTACAGTCTTACTACCATATATCTGCAACTGTAGCCTGATTTGCGAGCTAGCTGACTAATGAACTAGCATTAGCACTTTTACTCTCCATACAGTAGCTAGTGAGGCTTTAGCATCGTGTGCACTAGCGCTGCACTACATGGATAAAAATAGCATATTATAATCACGTGTGAGTTTAACCTGTGATGTGTTAAATATCTCCCCCGGGTATTGGGTGAAAAAATAAAACAAAAATATACCTGTAATCGTTAACTTTAGTGTTGTGTGTGTGTGTGCTTACAGGTCTGTGAGGTGACCGTGTACCGTACGGCTCTCCTTAAACAGTATCCTGTTACGAACACACACATGATTACTTCAGTACAGTTATTCTACAGCAAAGGTTATAACCAAACACTCCCCGATGCGCGCACGCACACACACACACACACACCTGGCCTGCATCCAGCCTTTGGGCCAGAGCGGTTTGACCTCATTCTCCATGAAGACTTTGAGATAGTCCTCCACAGAGAGAGCGCTCTTCTCCTGCTCATAACACCTCAACTTCACCCGCACCAAGTTACACAGCCGAGTCCTGAAACACACACGGCATGGAATTATGAATAATGTGACGAGTGAGTGATAACTGAAGAAACAGTCGGCTTTACCGGAGTTTGTCGTCCCAGATGAACTTCTTCCTCGGCCCCACCACTCGTTTCCCCGGTTTCTCCTCATCTTCATCCTCTGATCCGTTCTTCTCTCCATCCTCCATGTGCTGCCTACACACACAATGAGCCAGTGTACAGGTGTTTATCTGTACATTATCACTGGTGTAAGTACATTGAGACGGTGTAGGAAAGGGGTGAGACGGGTGAGACTGTAGGAGTGAGACGGTGTAGGTGTGGTCGTACTTAGCTGCCACTTTGGCCATAAAGTCCATGTTGTATCTGGCTGTTTGTTCAGGCATCACACTACACACCGCTAACTTCAGCTTCAGAAGAGGAGCATGGAGACGATCATCCTGACACACACACAGTCAAATCCAAAAGTCTGAGTCAACTACCAAGAGAACCAGTGAGGAAATGCACACAGGTGAGTGTGTATATACACCTGAATGTTGTGTGTGTACCTGGATGTTGAGGCTGAGTTTTTTGAGGCGTTTCAGTAAAGCCTCTTTGTTGCAGGGAACAAAAGCCTCGAGGTGTGAATACACAGCATTACGAATGGAGAGAGACTGTTCCTGTACCTGCAGCTCAATACTGCAGAGAGAGAGAGGGTGAGAGAGAGTGAGACAGCTGGTCCTATCCTGTGTTTAATGGCGCTTCTCCACCGAGCAGAGTGACTTGGGAACAGATCTGAACCCAGGGCTGTCTGTATCTCATAACTCCACCCGTGACAAAAGGAGGTTATCGGGTGGTGACATGAAAAGGCACGAGTATTGAAATACTACACAACACTGAAACCATGCACATCTCACGTGATGTTAAAATGAGCGTGGCCACGTTTCTCTCTCGATGCATATCTGAACTGAAACAATGGCAGCGCGTGCACACAGCCGAGGGTGCCAATACTTTAATCTCTAGTGAAAATACAGAGACGTTTGAGTGCAAACATTACACAAGGAGTCATGCATTTTCTGTTGCTGAATTTCAAAATGTTCTACACTAGGTAGGGCACTAAGCTCCATTATATTATACCCTCATCCACGCCCCCTTTCGTGTGAGACGGAGAGAAACAGTCGTACTCACTCCAGTAAAATATTATTCATGTCCAAAGTGAAGAACTTCTTCCTGCCCTCCTGATCAAACTGTCTGGATGCCTGAAATAAAAAGAGATTATTAAATATTTAATAAATAGGAACAGTACGAACAATTTCCAGTCTGATCATCGTACAACTCAACATGCTGGTTTCAGCAGGGCCGCACGATTAATCGTGTGTTTTGTTATCGTGATACAAGTTCCAGCAATAAACCGTCGCCTCTGATATAAATCACTCAGTGGCTAAGCACAGGATCGTAAAGATGGTCAGGTCGGTCGGTGATTAATAAGGGATAATAGTGCAACAGGATCAGCCCTGTGTATAAACTCTGATCATGATGGATTATAATGCATGTCTCTCTCTCTGCGTGTCTGTCTCACCTCTCTCAGGTCTTCGATGCGTTTCACCAGCGGGGCGGGGAGGCCTTCAGGAAGAGGGGGAGGAGGCATAAGTTCGTTCTCAGCTGAAGCGGTGAGCTGAGGTTGAGGTTGAGGTTGAGGCACGGTGTCCAGCGTGCTGAAGTCCAGGTCCCTCAGCAGCTCCTGCAGCTCCCTCTCATTGAGCAGTGACATCATCGCAGGGTCAGAGGTCAGGTCGCCGAGCAGTGCGTCGTTGCCGTGGAGGAGCTGTGCGCTGTTAGTGGGGTTTAGTTTGAGCAATTCTTCCTTCTCGCGCGTGAAGCGCCGCAACATCGCCGCCAAACAGAGCGAGTCCTTCATCATCTTCCTCCTCCTCTTCTTCCCGGGACGGCACACGCTGCAGAAACCACGAATACAGTTCAATTTCCTCGGTTCCTCAGAGTTACAAGCAGCTGATTCGGTATTAAAACTGACCTCCTGTTACTCTTTACAGCGTTGTAATGCCTTTGAATAAAAAATAAATAAATAATCAGACACGGTTTTTGTTGTGTGGAGGGTTTTTAGTCATTTATCAACACATCTGAGGGAAATGTTGATGTTCCTGTCTGTCAAAGACTTAACAGCTAAAAATCATTAGCCTCTGTGATTAGCTAGTTTATGCTCGACGTCCATATTTCCCAAGCAACAAAGTTCCCCGCGTCTTTAACCGCGGTAATGGCGAGCTGTGGACTTTTGGGTTTTATATAAACTTTATACTTTTTAAAGTGTTTCAGATTAAAGTGTGAAACTCACTGACGGACTGTTGGAGAATTTAAATTCCAGCTGATGTCATCATAATGGGAGTCACAGCAGCCGACCAATCAGCAGCTCCGTTTACAGTCCTAACACACACTCATTATAGAGCACAAACTGTCTCTTTCTTTCTTTCAGACACGTGCGGATGAACAGATCAATAACCGATCAGCCTGCATCAGTTTGACCAAAAGGATTTGGCTTTATTGGATCATGTTAATGCCCCGATTTATCGACACACACACACACACATACACACACAAAACTTATCTGGAACCTCATAAAACACTAATCATCAAATTTTGGTTTGTTAATTTGCTCATTTGCATATTGTAGCTTCTGTGAAATCATTAATGCAAAGACCAGAAGTGTGATAACGATTAACAAACGATATATTGTGCAGGCTTAATAGACAAGCACGCAGATATACATACAGAGTGAGAGACAGACAGCAGGACAGATATACAGACAGAGTGACAGACAGAGGGAGAGAGAGACAGACAGAGGGAGAGAGACAGACAGAGGGAGAGAGACAGACAGAGGGACAGAAATACAGACAGAGTGAGAGACGGACAGATATATAAGCACTTTTTAGATAAAAACAGAATCAAGACTGTTCTG
>JAOUQW010000011.1:6843993-6853111 GCA_028565825.1 Olivaichthys viedmensis
AAATGATGTTTGTATGGAAAATCTTTGACATCCATCGTACATGAATGTGCAGTAATTACTACTACATTTGTGACATTTGACAACATTTTCATTTCTTTTAAACCCTTTATCTGTCCTCTTAGAGCAGGGCTCTTTATTTAGCTCTTGATCTGGCCCTTGAGTAAATGTTTACTGGCCCTTTGATTGGTTCCAATCAGCTAATTAAATATTTAAAAAATGAGATTATCATTTTAAACGCTTTAGGCAAATTAATCAGAGTTATTCCTATTTGTCCCGCACCATCAGCGTTATATGTAACGCAGCCAACTATAATCAGCTTGTTATTCAAAAGGTTACTCAAGCTGATGTAGCAATCCTGCTCTCTCATGTCCTGCATGCTCGATTTGCTATCTTAGCAGCTTGGTCTGTTGCCAAAATATCGCTTTCTCCTCCAAAAAGAGAAAAATATCAACACCGAAAACAGGCATTTTAACAGAAATTGGATGTGCATGTGGATCCCTGCATTGAATGTGTTTGAAACTCTTTTGGACAGACTGCTCGGCATGTTTCATGATACAGTTCTGTGTTATACAGTTGTTATTTTTAACCACTTTGCACTTGCAAAGGTAATTAAAATGCTAAAAGCACAAGTTATAAGTTTTTTAGTTTTTTGATCAGACATCTTTGGCCCCTCATCTGGTATTGTTTTTGTAATCTGGCCCCCACTCTGGTCTAATTGAATAGCCCTGACAAGTGCCCGAAAGTATAATCTCTCACTACTGCAACACTTTTTGCTCTCTAGTATTATTAAAGAAAGGGCATGTAAATGGCTAGAGTTGCTTTAGTTGTAATGGTGATAAAACGACCCCACCTCCAGCCTCCTGGCGTTATCGCTTCTTGGCTCCAGTATAGCAGCGTTTTGGTTGTTGAACCAGTTTTGTCATCTGAGAATCGTCTATTTTCGAGAATCGAGATTTGGCAACAGCTTGGCACCAGAATTGGCACCGTGTTCGGCAGAAATGAGTTGTCTGACTTGTCAGGTGTAAAAAATATAACTACATAATAAGCATGTGGATAATAATCTGTTCAGAAGGGACTGAGTCACTTTGCCACTACAACACACGCTAACTAATAACCAGAGGAGCGTTTCAACCTCAGCCGCCCAACCCAGTGACCACCTGATGATCTTCTCCACTTCCTGTTGTCCATCTGCCAATCAGTAGTATTGTGATAATACATAATGTAGAATAAATCGCATCTGAATGCATAACCAGACTGGCTAGTGACAAAGTCAACTTTATTGTCATTATGAAAGAAATGCAGCTCAACTTAATTCAACTCAATGATATGTTCTGTATTTAAGTGACACGTGAATGCCAGTGGTTTGGATTAATGTTCAGAACCACCTGCAGCCAGCAGTCGTCGTTTGTACATAATTAGACCTTAAGGGCCGTGCACTTTTAAAATGAGTTTTAAAGGTACACAACATTTACTTTTACTTCCGAGTGAAAGATGCCATCGTCTAAGCTTTTTGTAAAAGTACAAAAAGTGTCCCCCTGAGAGAACCAACCTAGTGACAATTTTTCTGAAAATGAAGAATATAGTCATGCTAACAAACCAAAACTTAAATGAAACTGATGTGAATTGAAAGAAGATGGAAATGAGACCAAAAGACAGAGTGATATAGTAAGACTGTTGTCAGGAGTTTTATAAAGTGAAGGCTAGATGATGGAGTCGAGGCAGGACAACTTCGGAGAGAAACTGTTGCTTTTCCAGCCGACATAGATTAAAAGATTTCTCATTTGCTCTCCTTCGTCTCACTTAGACCTTGTATGGTCATTTAGTCACCCCCACTTTAAACCAGATTAGCTATAAAACTAGGGGAGAAGGCCATAGGAAGTGAAAAAGAGTGAAAGAAAGAAACAGAGTGGGCATATGAAAGGTTTTCTTTTAGCAGAAGCATGAATAAGACTGATGTATCATTTGGTTAAGAATGTGCAAACGTCTGACAGGAAAAAAGCCTGAAATGCTTGAGATGTCAAACTACACAATGAAGTTGTCAGACATGACAGTGGAAAAAGGAGTGTGTTTATGCACATATGGCCTGTCCACTTTAATCTCTCTGTGTTCTTTCTTCTCTCTCTAAAGGTATTGAGAGATTATCCTCTCCTATTTCCCTCTCCATCACGTTTTTTTTTTAACTTTCCCAGCAGCTGTGCTTGTCTCCCTGCTGCATTCTGGGCCACTTGGAATCAGAGGTAATGTTCAGACCCAGAAAATCACTACAATTTGGAGCGATATTTTAATACCAGGTGTAAATGGGGCCTAAGTACTTTGACGTGAAGATACTCTCTTGTGATGGCCCATGCACATTAGCATTGAAGAAATGGCCCAGGTGGGACTTGAACCCACAATCCCCAGCTCCGGAGGCTGATGCCTTATCCATTAGGCCACTGGGTCACATTTTGGTGGCTGGACCGTTGTTTTCTGCAACAGAGGATCTGCTATCTTTACTAATAGCTTTACCAGAGTAAGTATTTGCTTTTTGAAGGGAAACACAAAAACAGGGGTATTCAACTAAAATTCATGATGGTCCAGTTATGTAAAATTCCTTGTTTACAAAGGTCAAGATAAGCGACTAACATGACTGAATGACGACAAGTTATGTTTTAATGCTTAACCATTAATGAATAGTTCGTGGCTACTAATGAAATAAATAAGACATAAATATTTTTTTTAAATCTGTTGTATTTTTAACATACCTTTATGTATAAATTCATGTGATTGGATAAGCCGCAACAGAGAATCTGCTACAGAAGCCGTGCTGGTTCAAGTCACTGAACTACGTTTTTTTACCCATAACTGCAGTATTTTGTCAAGTGCTCGGTTCTGTCCACTGAAATACTTTACTGGGTTCACATTGGCAAGACATTGTGGGGTTCAATTGAATTCAGGCCACTGGGCCACATGCAGTTTTTTGAAGCTTGTAAATGTTCTACATCAGTGAGCTCATACATTTCTTCCTTGATGGTCCTCTCATCATCTTCTCCCATCTTTAATCACCCTTCTTCCTCTCTTCCCCGCACTTCCTTTCTCAGTAAGATGATTTTAAACCCTTCTCCAACGCTACACAGTTCACTCACCGGCAATAAAGCTGTCTTAAGTTGATATTTTCCTATCTTTGGATTTGCAAGAAACGTTTAAGCCACTGGTCCACATGTCAGCTGCTGATCTTCTTTCACATGCAGCACAAACCTCAATGAGCTCAGCATCACACAAGCTAGTCCTCTTTTATTCCCATCTTCCTCTCTTTTTCTCACCTCCGTTCTCAGTGAGAATATTTTAAATCCAGCTCTACACACACTCCACACAGTTCACTGTCAGATTAAATATTTGACAGGAAAATGCCTGAAAAGCTTTAAACGTCATCCTACACAATCAGTCATACATAACAGTGGAAAATTTGTGTTTTTGTGTGTGTGTACATATGCCCTGTGCACTTTAATCTCCCTGTCTCTCTCTCTCTCTCTCTAAAGGTATTGAGATAATCTTTTCCCTCCCCATCACGTTTTAAACTTTCCCAGCAGTTGTGCTTGTCTCCCTGCTGCATTCTGGGCCACTGGGAATCAGAGGTCACGTTCAGACCCAGAGCTTAACATACTATTTATTCATCACTCCACTGAGACACCCAAAAAACACACATACACGCACACGCACACACCAAATCAGCACATTTTGTTCTTATTATCCTTCTGTGACCTTATTCAGTAATGTCAATAAAGCAGATCTGTTTATTAGTGGATTATTAATGAACCTGAAATCTGTTCAGACTGTATAAAACGTTATGTGTCCAAGAGGATTCAACTTAGTCTGTGTTTCAGAGCAAATCACCCAACTGTTCAGGACTCTGAACATACAGAGGGGCAAACCTGGGGAGCTTTTCATTTCTGTGATTGTGCTTCTTTCTTTGCTTCCCTTGCTTTACTTCCTCATGTATTACCTCCTCTCTCTGAGGACACAAGATAAGAATGCATGGAAAGGAAACAAGGACAGAGAAATTAATGGCAAACGTATTTGGCAAATGAGACGTCCTCGCCTTGAGCTTTAACTATTGTAAAGAAGTAATCAAGCTTTTTTTAAATGCAGCACGTGCATATATACTGACTTCTTGTGATTCATTCATACACGATGGCAATCTCGTCTCTTTTCCTCTCTAATTTCAATTCATAGTGAGCTAATTTCAGCCCATAGTGAGCTTATTTCGCCTACTGACTTCTTCCTTGAGACTCAGTCTGACAAGATGTCCCTCTCCCTTCTTTCATCACTTTCTTGATTCCAGTCAACATTGAGGCCACAATGTTGTTGAGCTTAGCATTCAAATTTACCTAACACATTTGATTCATGCGCCATTTACCAAGGCCTTGACTGGATTTGGTGTGCTCGAAAATGACAACACAATATCTGTAGGAGGAACCAAGTTTAACAATTTTAAACTACAACAAAGAACGACCCAGGTGGGACTTGAACCCACAATCCCCAGCTCCGGAGGCTGATGCCTTATCCATTAGGCCACTAGGCCACATGCAGTTTGATTTTTTTTTGTAGCTTGTAAATGTTGTCATATACTGATTTCTTCCTTGATGGTCCTCTCATCATCTACTCCCATCTTTAATCACCCTTCTTCCTCTCTTCCCCTCACTTCCTCTCTCAGTGAGATGATTTTAAACCCATCTCCAACTCTACACAGTTCACTCTCCAGCAATAAAGCTGTCTTATTGTCCATTGTTGCACTGTTGTTGTATCTAAACCCTACCAAATTATCTGGTGTTTGTGGTATTGTTGAATGTTGTATGTTGTTCCCCTTGATCACACGCTGGAAGCATTTTATTATGTAATTGGGGCTCTAGAAGTTTGGGTCTTTTGGTAATGTAACCTACCAGGAGAAAATTAATTATGTTAGCGAGATTAATTTTGTAAGTGAGCTTGTTAAACTCTGCATCTCTCTCTCTCTTGACGTAATTGCATAGTTAATCGTTAATTAATTTCCATAGTCTAAGAAGGGGATGAAAGGTTTAACAGATATGCTAAGATCATAGCTAGGAATTATGATATTAATTACAGTGATAGTTCAGACCTCAGTGATCTTATATATTGGATTCTTTTTTCTGCTCCAGTCACACAAGATAGCCATTTTCACTCCCGCTCTTTGTCCTCTCACTTTTTTTTTAAAGCTGTCTTGAGCTCAATCCCTACTACTTCCTCTGGTGTTTGTTATATTGTTGCATTTTTAATGTAGCTTGAACCCTTGAACTTAATCAACCACGGCTGGACTGCATAGCAATCATGATTGAAGTGAGGCTTTCAAATTTTACTTCCTGTTTATTGTCACGTACCCAAAGTAAGTACTTTTATGTTAAGCTTTTAATGATGGACACTTGGCAGACCACTTAATTTAGACCTGCAGAAGAAATACTCTTATGATCGCCCATGTAGGTACTAATCAGACACATATAAGCATGTTGGACAACACTTCAACAATCTAGAGATGAGGGTGTGACTAGTCTAATTCCTTACCCATTAGGCCACTAGGCCACATATGTCAATCTCAGTGAGCACATTGGAATATGTGTCCAATAGGATTCAACTCAAGTTCCTGAGCAAGACAATTACCAAACATTGCTGGACGTTGGACTCTGGACACACCGCACCACCAATGGGTAAACCTGCTTTAGATGGAGTCTATTGTTAAACATCATGACTTTAAAGCGTGAATTGTTGAGCCATTGTACATTCTCCCCACTAACCGAGAGTATTGTTTTAGTGTGATCAGATACTTGGTTTTCTGTAACAATTTGCACGTTAATCCATTACCTGCAGAAGCCTCACTCATTTTATTGAACATCTTTGAAGACTGGACTTGGGAGAACAGTTGGAGATGCAAATATTCCAACATAATAGCGACCCAGGTGGGCCTCGCACCCACAATCCCCAGCTCCGGAGGCTAATGCCTTATCCATTAGGCCGTGGTAAAAGTGTGCACGTTGTAACCTAATTACACTCGGCCCATTGTTACACGTTTGTGTTTTATCTGGTGCTAAGTTTATAATTGAAGGTTTGCAGCCGTCCCTGGTCTGGTTCAGTGCAAGGTTGCTGGTCTGTGCAGAAGAATTTGATTGTGTGATTGCACAGCACTTTTGAGAAAAGATGAGATTATTTTTATACTCTACATTCTTGTATATGGTTAATGACAGTAAAATTTAACTGAGTTACATTAAATTGACCTCCAGAAGGTTTCAACAGTGGCTCTCTGTGAAGGATCTCATTTGTCTCAGGGGTGCTGGCAGGCCTGGAGCTTTTTCTGCTCTTCTGCAGGTCAGGAGAACACGGGTTCCCTTGGAGAGTCCTCCAGAGACAGATCACAGTGATGATGAAGGTGGTAAAGCCTGGCTTCTCTCTTTCTCTTTCTTTCTCTCTCTCTCTCTCACACTCAAAGCCACAGGCCTGTCTGTCACTGTAGAAGTGGGAAAACCATGAGCAGAAGGACGTAAGCGGGGAGCATGCTCTTAATGTACTGTATATAAGCTTTATATGTATGTGTGTGTGTAGGAGAGCAATGGATGGAAATTAGGGATGCACCAATCTGATACTCATAATCCGATTTCTACTGTGATCTTTAGCTCAGGGGTAGTTAGCTGCAGTACCATTACAATGGCAGGAACTATCAGCTCAGACTGACTTGATAAACTTGTGTAATTTAATCTGTAATGTAATGTAATGTAATGTAATGGAGCTGAGAAACAGGTCAAATTAAAATTCTGTTTGCAGCCATGGCTCTTGATTTTACAAATTGATACAACAGTTTCTGGAATATTGACCTGCAGTTCCTCAAACAAATGCCACCAAACATGGTGTTTGAAATAAGTGTTCTCTACACCTCTCTGGTAAACAATACAACATAGCAGTGTCCCAGGTGGGACTCAAACCCACCATCCCCAGAAGCCAAGGCTGAGGTCTTATCTATTAGGCCACTGGGCCATATGTAGGGAGGTGAGTTTCTTTCAAATGCAGCACAAACCTTTCCCTGTACAGCTTTCATTTTCACACTGAGCTTCTATCAGGATCTCCTTGTAATTCGATCACACTGTATTGCGGCGCTGTTGTTTTTGCTGTTTTATCTAGTGTTTATTTTATTGGTGAATGTTGTTTGCAGCCGTCCCTGGTCAAGTTCAGTACACATGCTGGATTTAATTTTGTGTTTGCATGTCGCTCTTTTTTATTGCACTTTTGAGATTAAATGGGAATATTGGCTTTGAAGAATGTGCTTGACGTTAGGCTTTTTGATAATATTCTTCAGTTGGTCTTTATAATGATGTTTTTATCCTCCAGGTCAGGTAAAGCTGTTTGAAATGCTCTTTAGTGAGAGACGATTTATTTTCCATTAGGCTGCTATGCCATTTTATGGTGTAATTGGGGCTTTGGCCTTTTTTGTAGGACTTAGTGTATGAGTCTGGATCTTTGGGTATGGTTTCAGGTTAGTGTTGCCTCTATGCTGATGGTGTTTGTTTATTGGTGGATAAAGCATCTTCCTCTGTGATTTCAGTATGTTTAACTGTTTCTGCAGTTTCAGTAAGTGCTGAATTGCTGAAATGACTTATAAGGTTGTATAAGGGGATTTTGGCACCAGTTAAAATGATGTGTTTGCAAAAGTGCCTTTGCATATGGATTTGGGAAGTGCACTTGGGTCCTGAGACTTGCTACCCTCATAAGAGAGATCTAAATGTATATTATAACTGCATGACCCATAATAAGAGGGCTTCTTCTGCACTGGTTATGACACAGTGGTCTTTGGTGTAAATGATAAGAATTGATAAGCCTGTAGCCATTGTCTATATTTTAATTATAAATATGTTTTTTTTTATTTGTAATGTTTCTATAATGGGAATACGTTGGCACATGTTAGCAGGAATGCTTTTGCAAACACCTTTTCAGTTGGTTTAAATGATGAACAGTAGGTAGACCACTAAATCTTCACGTGAGGAGAAAGCCCCCTTCTGAAAGACCATATATGATACTGTATGTAGCATATTTTGCAGGAAAACACAACAACAAAGAAGCAACCCAGGTGGGACTGAACCCACAATCTCCAGGTCTGGAGGCTGATGTTTTAGCCATTAGGCCACCGGGCCAAATGAAATGCTTAAGCTTCATATGCAGCACAGCCCTTAGTGAAGTTATATAGCCTACTCATGTCTTCCATGAGACTTGGTCTGACAAGATGGCCCTCTCTTGCCCAGCTTCTTTGAAATGCAGCACAGCACAGAGCATATAAGAACTAAATAATTGGAAAATGAAAACCAAAAGTCGTATTCATTCTTGCCATAGGTGAAAAATCTATAGGGTCTTAAAATCTAAAAATGACGACAACACTTTGGTGGTCTTTTGTCTTCTTCCTCCAGAAGCTGTCCGTTGTTGTTCTTGAAATAGTGTCTGCTGTGCTTTACAAGTAGGTAAAACTCCCATATCAGGCCATGCACTTCTAATATAGGTTTAAATCACAAATTGGAGGATAACACAACAATCTAACAACCCAGGTGTGACTTGAACCTTTAATCCCGAGCTCTAAAGGCTTACGCCTTAGCCATTAGGC
Source organism: Olivaichthys viedmensis (assembly GCA_028565825.1). NCBI lineage: Eukaryota > Metazoa > Chordata > Actinopteri > Siluriformes > Diplomystidae > Olivaichthys > Olivaichthys viedmensis. Next base: position 6,852,620 of record JAOUQW010000011.1, read on the forward strand.
CAAGATAAAAGGGATTACTTTTTAAGCTTACCATTTAGCTTCTTCCTTGTAACCTAATTACACTTAGCCCATTGTTACACTGTTGTTTTTGTGTTTTATCTGGTGCTAAGTTTGTAATTGAAGGCCTGTGCAGAAGAATTTGATTGTGTGATTGCACTGCACTTTTGAGAAAAGATGAGGTTATTTTTATACTCTACATTCTTGTATATGGTTAATGACAGTAAAATTGGAACTGAGTTACATTAAATTGACCTCCAGAAGGTTTCATCAGTGGCTCTTTGTGAAGGATCTTATTAGTCTTAGGGGTGCTGGCAGGCCTGGAGCTTTTTCTGCTCATCTGCAGGTCAGGAGAACATGGGTTCTCCAGAGACAGATCACAGTGATGATGAGGGTGGTAAAGCCTGGCTTCTTTCTTTCTCACTCTCTCTCTCTCTCTCTCTCTCTCTCTCTCTCTCTCTCTCTCTCTCTCTCTCTCTCTCTCTCTCTCTCTCT
>JAOUQW010000011.1:6917404-6944222 GCA_028565825.1 Olivaichthys viedmensis
TGATTTTGCTATTTTATGTTTTGAGCCTTGCAAGGTCAACTGCTCAAGCGTGTCGTTCACGCCTGACAATCACACAGGAGAATAAATACACACACACTTTCTATTGTGTTGAGAAATGTGTGCTCATCAGTGAGTGAGTGAGTGAGTGTGAGTGTGAGTGAGTGTGTTTACTCTCACAGTGTTTCCTGCAGCAGGAATCTTCATCACTCTCTCCTCCTCAGCTGTGTGTGTGTGAAACTCCACCTGCAGCCAGCGACAGTCTGACGGCGTCGTCACGGTAACCACATCCTCACTCAGACTGAACACACTGCAACAGGAATAATAACAACAATAATAATTTATTAATATAGCATAGGTGGAATACAGCTCAAACTGTGGCATATTCAGATTCACATGATTCAGATTCAGATTTCTCGAATCTCTGACCTGTTGTTGAGGTGTGTGTGCGGCAGCAGCAGCAGTGTGTCTCCGTCCCGGAGTGTGAGCTCTCTCAGTGTCCTCCTCATGGCCTCAGGTGAACACACCCTCCATCTGCTGGCCCCGCCTCCTCCTCCACCTGGCCCCGCCCCTTGTGCCTCCTGACACACCAGAGCCTCCTGAGTGCCGAGAGCCTCGCGTATCCCGCCCAGCGTGACCCCGCCCGAAAACCCCCGCATCACACGCACAAGACCAGAGCCATCTGCATCTGAGGCTCCACCCACTGACTCAGCCACACCCAGTGAGTCCAGCTCCGCCCCATCAGGCCTCAGGATGTTCAACAGCAACGGTTCGCAGTCAGCTCCTGTCTGCACACACACCCCATTTACCTAACGCACACGCACGCACGCATACACACACAGAGAGGGTCACAATATGGTGTTGTGTAGTGTGTATTATAGTTGTGCAGTGTTGTGTGGATTGGTGTTATTGGTGTGTGTAGTGTTGTGTATTGTTGTGTACTGCTTTTGTGTGTTACCTCTCTCCCGTTCCACACAAATAGATCTGAGTCGTTACACACTCCAGCGCTGTACAGAGACTGCTGATCATCTGCAACCACACACACACACAGTAACAAGTTAAACATTTATGTAATAATGCAGAGTCGCGCCGAGGGTTGGGTCCTGTGCCGATAATCTGAACATATAATCGCAATTCCCGTCTGTCTGTCAGTCTGTCTGTCTGTCTGTTACCTGCGAGTGTGTTGTACAGGTGTAGTCCCGCTGGCAGGTTCTTAGCAATGGTCAGTGCCATGTCCCCCTCCCACGCATCCTGCATCTGAACACACTCACACACACACATGCATACACACACACACACACACACACACACACACACACACACACACACACAAAACGAAAGACAACACAGGACGGAAACAAGCGGGTATTTAAACACTTAGAAATCAAGGGAAGACAGACGAGGAACAGCCTGGAACATTTAACATGACTCACGTGACAAGGACAACTAAACATAAACATAAACGCGTGGCGGCCGCACAGCCGCGCGCGTGACACCACCAAATAATTAACAATAAGTACTGAATGGCCATTTGATTAAACAAAAGGGTGCCCTCTGACTTTTACACAGTACTGTACATAATACTGAAGCCTGGACTTTTCTGTAATGGACTTGCAAGACAGCGATGTGACCAGTGTTTAGCAAGCAAAAGGAACAAAAGACTGGATGTTTTTTTCTCATTATTTTGAGTTCATTACATGGAAAGATAAAAACACCACTATCAAAACATCTCGTCAGGCAGCATGTTAGGATGAAGTTGGTGCCTAAAAGATCCCCATATCCAGAAAGATCATGCCTCAATCTCACCTAAACAGGCCAGATTTGTTTTTTTATCCAGGATCAGGATTAAGGCTCAGGCCTAATGTAAATCTTAGTTACTTCTTGTTGCTGAACAACGCAATCAGCTTTGATACCTTTATATTATTCAAGATTTTATTTCAAGGTTACTGTTTATTTTAGGCTACTTACTAGTTTCTAGATTTCGAAATAGCATAAGCCAAAGTCATGGGAATGGGATTGTTGTCACGCGCGCGGCATTTGTAGCTACAATCCAAAAGCACGTGATCATCTATCAATGTCAAAAAATTATTTTCTTTGCCGTGCAGCTTTTCTAGGGAGTGATTTTAACATCTGTTTGGCAGTGAAGCAAATTCCATAATTGAAAAATATCATAAACTACCTTGCATCAAAAATGGCAAATCCCATGAGTTGAGGGACAATCTGCAAAATAAGCTCAGATCAGATTTGAGTGGATTTCGTTCTGTGTGGTAACAAACGAGAGGGACATGGAGTGCTGTCACAACACGGCTTTCAACTGCATATCAGCAGTACGTTTGATGTTCGGTGAGCTTTATCTTCTCTTTAAACTTCTGCCAAACAACCACAGACCTTGAGAGGACCAGCTACAGTATGCAGCTCTGTCTGCGGCTCTAGATCGGGCCTCACAGTCAACCTTTAGACAGTCTTTATGTCTCAGTCCTTATATTAATGCAGCACAGAGTCATACATGTCTAATATATTTCAGAAATATGGGAAATGAGGGCATTAATTGTGTTTTTCATTCTATTGCAACTCCAAATTTACCATTATGTCTCTGCACATGCTTCATTTACATTTATAGCATTTGGCAGACATCTTTATCCACAACGATGAGTTTCAGATATGCCACACAAATACATATATTTGTTAGAATTATAGTGTCTCTTATGTGCCAGTCCCAGTCGTTAGGGCTTTCACTCTTGGTCTCTGTTAAGTAAAGGAAATACTGGAAGAGACATTGGCTGAGGGAATGAGAGGTCAACCATGACTTTTTACAGACTCTTTTTCATAGTACAGGGCTTTGTGGGGGCAGGAGTTGGCAGCCAGTGGTTTTCTCTGCACACATTACATAATGCACATCGAAAGAAAATGTAGAGTGTAAGATCGTTTCTATTATGGCTGTGTAGAATTGGACCAGCAGTGCTTGTAATAGTCTACATTTCTTAATTTGTCATAGAAACTTCATGCCTCGTTTGGCCTTCTTGGTAATTGTGGTGATGTTAGTGACCCATTTGATGTTCTGTTCGATGAGTCCTATAATTTTGCAATAATCTGCTCTGCAGAGTGTTGAACCATGTATTTCCAAGGGAAGGGAGAGGGATAGGCTTCCTTCTTAAAGACAACCTTTTTTTAAACCTTGTTAGCTCATGATTCATCTGTACTAATCACTTAAAAGACAAAATTCTTCTTTGTCCGTAATCTATCACTAGTGCAATGACTTTTTTTCCGCCTCTAAACGGCCTCAGATTTTTTTGATTACGTCACGGTAGAATTGCGGGCGGGACAAAAAAAAAAAAAATCAATCATTTTATGTTTCCCCTCCCCCTGAATTAGCTTGCACTCGCAGCGATACCGATTAGCAAGCCAATCAAATGTCGATGGATAAAACCAAGGTCCCGCCTTCCCAAATATGCCGTTTGACTCAGAAATACAGCATGTTGCGGAAAAAAATGCGCTCGAATTTCCGTTTCACCTTGTCTTTAAGTTCTTTGTGTGTTCAGCTTCAGCTTGTAAGCTTCACACCATGACACCGGAAGCATCAGTTTTAAATGCGACCAACCAAAGTGGTATCATCCTCAAATGTGAGACACAATTACTGGTGTTAAGCGAGAATAGCAATAAACCGAGCATACAGCCCTGTGGGATACCAATGCTAAGGAAGAGGATGTGTGTCACACAGCCTTACGTCCTCCCTGTTTGCTGTTGGTTCGGAAATCAAGGATCCAGTGGAAGACAGGAAATGGAATATTTTATAGTTGTTTATCCAGAATTTTTAAAGCAGAGCTGAAGTCTCCAAATAGGATACAGGTTTAAGCGTGAGCTGCCAAGCTAATCGTATTGTCTACAGACCTGTTAGATCTGTATTCCAACTGCAGGGGGTACTGAAAGGCATCATGGTTTAGCGGTGATGCAGGATGAAGGCACTTCGTGATGACAGAGGTTATGGCAACCTGTTGGAAAGCCCGACCTGGGAGAGGTTAATGTTTGAGCTGGCATGGAGAATGGTTGGACATGATTTAATTGGCAGAGAGAGGGGAAATAAGGGAGAACTGAGCACCTCACCCTCTGAGTTAAACTAGTCTGTAACTTTATGTATTGATGCATTACCCTGAGTGTTTTATGCATTTAGTTGATGTTTGACAGGTAGGCTAGTTTCTGAGTTAGCATGTTCAACGGTGGTTTAAAGTAACTGGGATTTCTGGCGCTTCATTATTTACATCACAAGTGCATTAATTTAATATTATCTATGTACATTGTTGCAGTTGTATGTGAGTTTCATATTCACAAGTCTCTGTGATTAAAGTAGCCCCTATCTATTAAAGCTGCATCACCATTTTACATGTGGCTATGATTAAGTGTGTTATATGATGTTATATGAGGCCACAAATGTAAGAAACATAGTAATGTACATTGCATATTCTACCTTTTTCATACATTTCTACAGTTTAAAGTATACAATGTAACCTCCAGTCTGTATACCTATATTGTTTAAGGATTCAGTAGAGAAACCCTGATCCCTTAAATCTGCTCATCTTGTCTTCCTAAGTCCTACCCGCCATCCCACAGCGACCACTACTTAATGCAGCATTCTTTACACTCCAATCCTCCACACCATCTCTCACACAACCAGCCTGTAGTCATTCAGGCAAATCATCTGTTGTATTGGGAACTGAAAATGATGATGGAGTATTTGAAGCACGCAGACACCACACACCAGGTCAGGTACTGATTCAAGAGAACAAGGAAGATGAGAAAGCACCGTAGGGCGCAGTGCCAGAGTTGTTGCTGATGAGCTACAATCAGAGTTGGACACCTTCCTCATTTTTTTGGCCTCCTAAGTATGTGGCTGACATGATGCTTGGTAATGATGCAATGTTGGGGATGTGCTGTGAACACGAGAAGCGGCAGATTGAATGTTGCTGGAGAAGAGGATGATTTTTTAATAAGCTCTTGAGTAAAAAGTGTTCAGCTTGTTCATAAGAAAGGGGTCTGTTGCAGCATATACAACTATAGGTTGTGATAGTATGGAGGAACTCTCATGAAGGAACAGCAAATTGTTGCTTTGTTGAATGCATAACTGGCCTTTTTATATGCATTCTGGTCACTAGCGGCCTAGCCTTACTTATTTTAGGGGTGCCAATAATGTGAAAACAGTACTATTCAATTTATGTGTTACTATATGCAGTTGTGCACTGTAAACAATTTCCTGTAGATTTTATAGAAATCAAGTTATTATTGTTAATGCACTGTATCTTACTGTAATACTCTTTAAAGTAATAAGTTATAATCAATCACATTAATGGAATGCATGTAAACAATAAAATCCAGGAAACAAAACAATATTTTACTTTTCATATTTTAATAAAAAGTGTAGCAAAACGTAATGAACATTTTGGAACAAGTTCACGATACAGTATACATTTATATTCTAAGGGCATAAGTTAACTAACTACAATTGAATGCCCAGATTGTAACTTTTCAGTGTTTGTTGTTTATCGGTTTTGGCATCACACTGATATTAAATTATCTTCTGATTCTATTGGAGCAAATATACGTAATACAGTAAAGTAAAATGAACACAAGCTTCTTCTTAACTCTTTTGAAAGTAGTCGAAGTTAATAGTTGTTTCCTCTGGCCATCCACATCTCACTCAACCCTTAACTGAATTGAGAGTAGATAACTAGCTAGGTGGCAAGTTGCCTTTTGAGTGCAAACAGGAACCATCATAATTGCACAGATTGTGTATCAAATTGAATTTTAAAAAATCTATTCATATTAAATAAGCCTACTGTATGAAGACATGCTTGATTTAGCTAGCAAGCTCAATGCTGACAATTTAATCTGGCTAAGCATCTAGGCTAGCCAATCTCTAGTTAACTGTTCAACAGAATGCTTTGTAATTATTTCGGATAAAGTTATAGCAGGAAAAAAACACAACGTGAATAATCTAAGCTACTTTTTCTCATATGGATACCCTAAACACTAAATGGATAATCTCACCTGGATACTGCAGACTTGCATCTCCTACGAACTGCAGCTGTAATCATAAAGACTATCCTGTGGTCATCCCAGGACTCTTACTTACAATATGCTCATACCAAACATCCTTTCAACACGACTGTACACTGTAGAGTGAGAAGAGGATGGGTTCCCTTTTGAGTCTGGTTCCTCTTAAGGCTTCTTCCTCATGTCGTCTCGGGGAGTTTTGTCCTTGCCACTGTTGCCTTTGGCTTGTTCATTAGGGATCTAGACCTACATCTGGATTTTTGTGAAGATGTTTTGGGACAATGCCTATTGTCTATACAATGAATTGAATTGAATTGAGTACTTAAAGGTTGAGGAATCATTAACCAATTCATGTAGACCAAATACTATAAAAGAGGAAGGATTGAAGACATACTTGCATGATTGTGAAAATCGGTGAAAATCAAATACTATAAAAGAGGAAGGATTGAAGACATACTTGCATGATTGTGAAAATGATTGCAAAAATCGGACGAAAGGAATGATAGCTAAAAACATGCAATGCTAAAAATGTCAGGGACTCAAATGATCAAGGAATGTTAGATGGCGAGGGGTCGGGGGCGTTAGTGTAGCTATTAGCTGTCAAGGGGTTGTCTGTTAGCACGATTGATCACATCAAATAGTTAAATAGATTTAACAATAATTGTGTTACAAATGATTTGTTTTTACATCAAATTATAATACTGGAAAGCAAAGGTGCTGGATCTCCACTCCCGTGCCTTCCTGCCCAATTTATACCCTGCCGATCACCACTCCATAGGTCTCTTATGTGGTGGAGCGTAGTTTCCTCAAGTCAGTGGCGAACCTGAGATTATCCTTGTTTTATCTCTAGACAACCCTTGGGATGCAAGTCTTTTTACAAAACTGATTATTATGTCCCCTGCTAAGATGGGTCAGGGAGCATGGAGATATTAACAGGGACTAGATACAGATGTTACTGTTAAGCGAGTGTAAGTAGTAGAAAATGAGAACTGTATAGTACAGCTAATGGCTTTATTATCCAAATGCACAAACCTAGACTTACAAACCAACAAACAAACAAACAAAGCCGTTGCTGTTAGAACAATACTGTGCAGGATAAAAGGCTAACGCTGGCCTTGAGGAGAAAGCATAGAAGGCACCTAAGAAAAGAACAAAGTGTAAACAACTACATCCAAGGCTTATTTTATTCCTCTCAAATACGAGAATCAGTATCTTCTCAAGAGAAACTGAAAACCGAAAGCAAACCAAAGCAACACAAATCCATGTGCAAGCCAAAAGTCTGCCACTCCAATGCCACTGTGCTGGTTTTAAGGGCAAAGGTGCTCCCCATACAGCAACATCTCCACAATCAATTACCTGTAGTTGTAGCGTACATATAATTATGATTTACATATTGCTCCACATATTGGGCAGAGAGTGAGAAAAAACAAAGCAGAGAGCAAAAAGTGAGGAAAACATGCACACTATCACTATTGCATGTAACTTTGATGTAAGAAGAGACTGGATTAGCAGAATCATCCAGGTTTTCATGGCAACACTTTACCTAAGGGCGATGTTCATTCAAACCTACATAAGCCGTTCATGACAACTGACATAAAACTACATAAACATTTCTAAAAGCTTATTCCAAAAGGTGTTAGCTGTAATAAAGACTGCTTTTGTCAATTTTCATGGCAAGTTGACACAACACCTGAATTAAGTAATATAGATTTTTTTTCTCCATAAGGTTGTTATAATACTTTCCAGACTGACTTATGTTAGGACGTCATGACAACTGACTTTGTATGTCAGTGGACTTCTTATCAAACATCAATCATTCAAACTCACTCCACCTCTCTCTCATTCAAATTTGGTCAAAGAAAATATACATATCTGTCATTGTCATTGTCATAGGTTCTTATAAAGGGCTTATAAATAGTAAAAGGTAATACACTTTACCTAAGGGCCAGAGGAAATATACATAACTCTGGCATTATAGCGTCATGGATTTCCCATAGATATTCATTGAAATCTTATACAGGGCTAGAGAAAATATACATAACCCTGTTGTTATAGTCTCATCGCATTGCCATGGGTATTCATAAAAATCTTATAAGCAGAAATATGAAACTCATTTTACTTAAGGGCCAGATAAATTAATTTTTCCGATTCACCTCACTTACCATAACCATTATGTAGCTCTGACATAGCAGAAGTGCACTGAGCTACAAAATCAGTTGTTATGACGTTCTAATGTAAGACTCAGGTGCCACGTCAGCTTGACCTCAAAATTGTCAAAAGCAGTCCTTATGACAGCTGGCACCTGTTGGAATAAGCCTTTATAAATGTTTATGTAGGTTTAATTCAGTTGTCATGAACACCTTATGTTGGGGTCATGTAGCCCTATGAACACTGCATTTAAGTAAAGTGTAACCTTTCCCATTTTAGCCATTTTGAAAATCGTCCGGTTGTCCAGGTGAAGTCCAAGCACGAACTGGAACCAACTGATTTTTTTTTTTTAAATGAGGTGGATGATGGAACATTTCCACGAGGAGCCTAGATGGTCGCCAGGTATTTTTTGACGATGCTGTAACAGTTGTCCAGTAAAAAAAGTATTTCTATGGTGATGCTGGTGCATTTGTTCAGTGGTCTGTATTCTGGAAATTCAGCACTCCAAATTGGAACAGTTGAAGTCCTCCATAATGATGACTGAAGAATCTGGATGTGTCTGTTATAACTTTATAATCTCTACCAACTCCATAACTGATGATATAACTTTTTTAATGGATGGTAGTGTACCATAGATTTAAGGTGATAAGGTGTATCTCTCCTAATGGTGTGTGTATGACAAAGTCAACATCTCATTATCCCTAACCTTTAAAAGCTCGCGGTTTCAGCCTTTATCGGCGTAAGTAGCTAGGCTATCAACATTATCTAGTTTGTGTGGAACTTTTAATGCATGCTATTTATAAACATGCATTATCAGTGCACTTAACTTGCATTATATTCTAAAAACATCGTCCATTATGCTCGAAACTTTATGGTTATGTATGCGTACATATGTTATTTTTAGCACATTTTACGTTACTGTTGCATATTAATCTTATAAATGTATCCATTATACAGTGTGCATTCTTTTCCATCCGCAGAAGGACATTATGCATTATTGAAACTTCTGTGGTACGCCCCTCCCTTCACACACACACACAAACACACACACCTGTATGTCTCTACTGAGTCGTTAGCTACAGAGAGCCTCACATTCCCCTTCACAATTACTGCACTTCATACTGACATACTGTGCATAACACCCTGTGGGCATCTGTCAAGCCTCTCCCTCCTACATATACAGTAATAGCCCTACCACCAATAAGAAGCACATAATGAGAACTGTGCCTCCTCTTGTTTCAGACCTGATTCATTCGTCCATGTTACGCCACATTCCCATGTTTTACTGACTCATTACCGCACACCTCAGGACAGCCATGGCAAATTGTAGTCATATTATTTGTCTGAGACCAATTGAACTGCTGTACAGATGAATAAAACTAAAACACAGTTAGTGTTACTGATTTCTGCTGTGGGAATATCCTGTTTTTCTGTGTCAGAATTTCTCATTTTATACGACTGCTAGATTCGCCAAAGGGACTCAGAACTGACAGTTTAGAGAGCAGAAAAAAACAGACTCTCAACATCCGCCTGCTAAAGATGTAAAGATGAGAAAGGAGGAATGCTGCCCTCAGTCCTCTCTCAATACAGTATAGTTGAGTACAAATGTTTGCATACCCTTAGGGCAAAATGAAGAAAGAGAAAGAAATGTATTTTATAGCAACAGGACATTTAGTATGTTAGGTTTGACAGATGTTCCTTCGTTATCACAGGTCACAAAAATGCTCAAATGGTATGTGTTAAGATAGTAAAAAATTAGTTAATAAGTTCTTCCTTTTTGAATGGGATATAAATACTGTATTTTCTAATAACTTGTAGGCCCACCCTTTGCCTTTATAACGGCCTCCAACCTTTTATATCCTCTGAGCAGCTTTTGATTCCTCTAAGTTGTAATATTTGGGGGGCCCCCTTAGCTCCACGCATGTTCTACTTAAAATCTCTGTTTTAAACTCAGATCTGGAGACTGAGAGCATCATGGCATTTTGCCTTAGTTTTTGGATTGTTGTCTTGTTGCAGGATACACCCACATTTCTGTTGTAGCATCATGCAATTCTATTTCTTTGCAGATAAATTGTAAAATAGAGGTACAATTTCCCTTTTTTCTATTCAAAAACCATGGGGGATGCAAACTTTTGCACTCGGCAAATTTGCTTTTCTTTGATCACTGAAATAGCTGAAATAGGCCAGTATTGTTTTAACACAGCTTTAACACAAACATAAGAATACATTTTCCAACAACAGTTCATGAAATCTGAATTAATCACATGAGACTGTTTTAAACCATAGGAGTAGGACACAGTGTGTGTGTGTGTGTGTGTGTGTGTGTGTGTGCATTCATTCATGTGTGCCAGTGTGTGAACAAGAGAGAGGTAATGAATCACTTTAGGTGGCTACAGTCTCGTGAACTGGAACGGCCCAGGTTTACTGATGAAGAACAAAGGTTAAAGCCCCAGTGTATGAAGCAGTTGGTCTAAATGTGAAGTCAGTTGGATTCGGTACTGGTGGTGCACCTCCGTTGTTCAGCCTAGGCCTGATGAAGATATTTTGCTATTGCACCCGTCATTCAGTTTCTGGGCTGATGTGGAAGCTGATGCTTGTTGCTACCAGTTTTATGAATCCTCTTATAATGGTTAAGGCTAGGATTTTACTCAAGGATGTATAGTATTTACTGGCTCTTTGTCACCTGGAATTGAACCAAAAAATGCATGGGGTAAAAGACAGACCTGGGCATTTAATATTTTCCCCCCATTTTTTCCCAATTTACTTGTTCCCCATTCCACCATTCCACCAACTAGCTAGTTATCCCCTATTGCACGAAAGTTACCAAGTAAGAACTGCCACTCATTCATTTCAATTCAATGTAATTTAATTCAATTCAATTCAATTCAGTTTGAGGTATTGGCATGCCAACCAATGGCACATTTGTATTGCCAAAGCTCAAGTTACAGTGTGCAAATATTAAAGAAGGATAATAATAATAATAATAAGAAGAAGAAGAAGAAGAAGAAGAAGAAAAAGAAATGGAGGAGAAGAAGAGTAAAACTGTTTGTAAAACTGTAAAAGGAAAAAATAAAATCAATAAATCAATAAATGTTTAACACAGGGCAGCTGAACACACTGAGATTGACATTGGAGAAAGGAAGGCCTTCCATCCCATCCAGAGACCAGGTCCAATTAGTCAGTTGAGTGCAAAAGTTAGCATCCCCCAAGGTAAGGTTTTAAAATGGGGGGGGAATATAACTCTTTTTGACAGTTTATCTACAAAAAAAAATTTAATTCCAAAAGGTTACAAATGAAATGGTGTGTGTGTGTTTGTGTGTGAACAAATACAAAAAATAAAGGAACATCTGTGAAACCGAACACACTAAATGTTTTGCTGCTATAAATTACATGTCTTTTGTCTTTTTTTTATTTTTTATATTGTCCTAAGGATATGCAATCTTTTGCACTCTACTGCATACTCTTTTGGACTTCCGGCTCCAGATGGCTGTGACATTGTTGCCATTTCAACTTATGATCTCCTGTTGTGCCACTCAGGAGCCAAACATTTACAATTACTGACATGTGCAGACGTTAGTCACTGAAATCTGTAGTGCTCTCCAAATACCAGCTGTTCCACTGATGTATGTACAATGTGTGGCAATAGTGCTGTTTTAAAAGTTTTTTGTTCATTCTCATTTGGAACTTCTAAATGGCCGCTATATGCCATGTGCATAAACCTAAATGAATATGGTGAAGCATTAGGTTTTGGAAGTAAAATGTGCAATTCTGTATCCACACTGCAGTAACAGCAGGCTTTGTGATATAAATCTGTTATAAAAAATAAAAAAACATTTGTATAATGAGTGTCTTAGGAATCTGAAAAACCCACGTAACAAAAAATTATTGTAAGTGAATTCAAATTGCTGAAACCCGATGTGCAGAGCGTGACTGGTATTGACAGTGCCTCAGCTCTAATTTAAGTTTTTATGTCTTTTTTTTATCCCAGCAGCAGTGGGCCATTAGAACAGCGGTAGTTTAGAAAGTTGCACTATGTTCACTGCAAAGCTAGGGGGAAAAAGCATTTATGTTTCCATGTCATGAGACTTGGCCAGACTAATAATATACAATTTAAAAGTGAAACTTCAAAATGCTCACTGCAGTTTTAAGGTCAAAGTAGCAGCAAGACTGTAATGCGGTTCAGATTGAAGGCGATCTTGAAGTGTTGAATTCACTATGCTTAATGATAGCGGTTGAATATGGCAAGTTTTTCATTTCCTTAGTTCACAGAAATCAACATGAAATAGGGCATATGTTTTCAGAATATCATGAGGTTACTCTGTGTATTGAAGTTACTGAGTTCAAGGCAAAGGAGGCAAAGATCACTCCACAGAAGCCTTAACACGTGATTTCAATTTATGGTATGAAATGGGGAAGTAAGAAAGGCCACCACATCACACAGCTCTACAGTCTGTATTTCATAGCAGTGTAGGGAAAAAGTGCTGCTGTTTTAATGTGCCAGTCTGCTAGAAGTGTGACCCTCACATCCCTACATACAGTATGTGCACACACACACACACACACACAAGCTGGATGTCTGCTGAAATTGAATCCAGGATTGCTTTCAAATCAACATGAACATAGAAATGGGTTACATAAATTACACTTCAAGAGAAACTAAGAGAGTGCATTTGATTGGGTCTGGTCGATGGTGTGACCTATGGGAATAAAAAGGTCCATTTAATGAGAGTTACTGTCCAAAAGTCTTAGGCACATGGAAAGAAAATCTGTAACACTTTCTATGAAGACTATATCTATAATGAACTATGGACACATTCAAAACATGGCAAATTGCATTCATAAGGCATTATACGCATTGTAATAATTATTTATGAAAATACATTACACTCTATAGTAATGTTTATTATGCATTATGAATTGTTAATATAATGCATTATAAGTAGTTTTTGTAACACATTATAACACTAATACTAAAGAAACTCAGTTTTAATTTGCATAGTTTATTGTGTATCTCTAATAATAGCTGCAATGTGGTTTGGAGCGTGATAAATTTGTGAGACATCAAATATTGAAAATGCTGTAGGTTTAATAATATTTTTCATTTAAAATCCGTGTCATTTTACAAATAAATTTTAAGTCTTTCAATAGTCTCCACATATAAATTCTGTTATGTTACTTGATGCTTGCAAAGACATGATAAAATGCAATACATTAAAATGACTGTAGACTATTACTCCATTTTTTGGTAAATATAATAATTAATTCAACCCATAATTCAGTATGCAAACCGAGTTTCTGTGATATTGGCGATGTGTAATAAACACTACTTATAATGCATTAATATTAAAAATTATTAATACATAATAGTCATTAATATAAAGGGCAATGCATTTGCAAAAATAATAAGTCATTATAGGTTCATAGAAACACTTCATAGAAAGTGTTACCAGAAAGTCTATGAAGCAAATATAACACCTATAAATCCTGTATTCATAATGCATTATTAATACATTTATAATGCATTTCATAACATAATACCTATACAGTAACTATACCCTCGTATTCATAATTTCAGTAGATCCCTTTAGAGTGCTAGAACCATCAACCATTAAAAGAACCCTTAAAGTACCTTTTTTGTCAGGGAAACTGAAAATAAATAATAACTTGTTTTCAGTGTTCCAGTACTATGTTGAATGTGTTGTCTGTTGGACGTCAGGTGCACGAATACGCTTGCTGCAGGATGTTTAACCTGGTGAACTTTCACACTCTGATGAGTGGAATCTTTTCACCTCAACCATCTGGCTAATAAGGACTCTGCTTTTAGTGCACTGAGAACAAAAAGCTGTAATTCAGTCCTGAAAACTTCAAGTTAAATGTGAGGGAAGATGATGATTACTGATGCCAGGACCAACCCACTCAAATGACCTGAAGTTACTGTTGCTACGCAGTGTTACGACCCATCTGTAGCAATGGCACTAACTCCGTCTAGGCGGTAGTATAAAAGAGGACCAGACCACAATATGTGTGTATTTGCATGCTACTTGTTAGCCATTACAAGCGGAAGGAAGCAGCTTCGGGGTGAACTCAAACTCAAAATAAGACACAGGACTAAGAATTAAGAAAAATATAAAACTAAGTAAGAACAATATTAAGCAACTTCCCTGCATTCCCCAGCCGAACAAAACCAGAAGAACACAACACTCGCCTCTGTGCCATATTTAGCCACCATATGGAAACTACTTCGACTGTCACTCCTCCCACGACAGGAACACTATAAACAATGGAGACACATCATACGTCGACAGAGGGAGAGAAATAGAAAGAAGAAGAAGAACAGAGAAGAAACAGAAAGAGTAGGAGGAGACAAAAGCAGGCACACAGACACACACATCCAAAAAAGACAAAAGCAGGCCCACAGACACACACATCCTGGGATGCAACACCAGGCATCAGGTCCATAGGGATTTGACTGATGTGTCAAAAGGCCTTTGTATTTCTAGAGATACAAAATAAACAGCTATTCAACTAAAATTCTAGGCACTTATGACAAACTAGGAATGGGGTTAAGCCATAAGGAATCTACATTATAGTCTTTACAGTGAAATGTAAGGAAATATGACAGTTCTGAAACCAGTGACATCAGGGGCTTGAGACGGCGTCATGTCTTCACCACGTCAACAACTCAAGCAACTCAAGTCATTTACATGACCGCCAAAAAAAATAAGAGAAATAAGATGAAAATAAGAGGTGAATAGTGTGGTGGTTTTTGAAGATTATTGTTGAAAAAAAACTTTTTCACTGGCATTTACAATGAACTAAATAGCTAGAATCAATGCTATGCTCCCTTTTGAGCAATAAAACTAGCACATAATTATTGTTTATGCCGATATCTCTGTATAGGGGTTGACGGATTTGGCTTTGGATGGTAAAATATGTCCTCAAACCCAGAGTTAAAATCCTTCATTGTTATTATTTGTATGCTGTGCATTAGGAAACCCCTCCCTCTGAAGAGAAACTCAAGTTTATTTTCATGTGAAAAAAGACGTGAAAAATAACAGAGGTTTGGAACATTATTGTTGAAAATATCACAAAATGAAGAAACGGCCAGGTTTGCTGGCTAAATAAGAGCTACAGTGCTAATGCTAATGCAAACAGAACTCGCTTTGAGTGGCTACACCTTCAGAATATACATCTAAAAGCAATAAAACATGTATCTGTCGTACTGCGTGTAATCATGGTCTATGACGATATCACTGTACTGTATATAGACGCTGAAGATTTGACTTAAATCTGAAAGTTTAATATACTCTCAACCAGAGATAAAACTTGAAACCCCTCCACAGTTGTAAATATTTTTACACCGTTAGTTGACCATATTCACACGTCGGCCATTTTGCTTGCGAGGTCACGCTCAGGGTGGGAGAGGGCAAGTAGTCAGTCAGCAGATATGAAAAAGTGTATCAAATAGTTGGCCTGTTCCACACATCACTTTCAAAAAACATTAAGAAATGGGCGAAACACAGCAGGGATACCTCATAGGACAAAACAAAGGGATACACTTACTGGACTGAAGTTTACATCGATAATGTTGAAAATATTACATCCACAATGGTGCACTTAAAAGAATGTACTTGGTTTTATGTTGGACATTCTCATGAATAAAATGTCCCAAAAAAACAAACTTGCATTTTCTCACTGTAGAGAAAACAGAACAAATTACAACTAAATAAATTTCAAAATATACTTTGTTAAATCTTGCTGGAGACAATTGCTAACTGAGTACTCTCCCTCTTCCCACCTTAAGTGTGATGTCAGAAACAATATGGCCGACGTGTGAATATGTAAGGAATAAAACACGACGGGACGTGCTGTTGGTGGTGTGATGCAGCACCCAAAAAATACAGCTTGTCTGTCAGGCTCGGGACAGATTGGATGCAGTTACAGGCAGTGGGTGAAGAAGCACAAGACCAGTAGCAGTCTGGGACTAGGCAGAATCGGAGTCGGAGGACAGGCGTAAGGTCGGACGATCCGCAAACGGGATTTCAGAGGCTCAGGCAGAATCGGAAGTCCAACAATATTGTCATAGGGTCATACACGGGGAATCCGTCAGAATATCACTCAATGAGTTGTCCAAATACTTGGGAGCAAAAGTTAGCAACCTCTGTGTGTTTGGACTGGTGTTTATATAGGGAGAGGTGATTGGGATCAGGTGTGTGTGATTCGCGCTGATTGTGACAGGTAACAGCTGAGTGCTCAGAAGCTGGGCGATCTGGAACGCAGAAGTGAGCCTGCCGGCCCATCGTGGGATGCAAGTGTGGGCTGAGGATTCTGGGTAGCGTAGTTCTGGCTGCAGATGTGACATTGTCATGTTACTGAGAAAGCACAAAGTCAAGTATATTATCTGCCCTGAAGACTTTCCTGTGCTGGAAAATAGATAGATAGATAGATGGATAGATGGATGGATGGATGGATGGACTTTATTGATCCCCAAGGATGAAATTTGGGCACCAAAGCAGCCAGACATAAACATAAGACATTAGATTCACAGAATAAATACACCTAATTGCACATAACTACACATACACACAGTGCAAAGACGTCAGTGCAGAGACACAACATCACAACATCGACTGAAACATTCACCTTTAGTGTGTGTGGGTAAAGGAACAGCTTTCCATTGAACAGCTTTACATTGAACTCATAAATATTACATAAATGTTCTTCTTACATCAATCCTCACCATGGCAATTTGTCAACGATTATACGTTTTTCCTTGTCAGAGCTGTGCTGGTATAGAAAATTAATTGACACATTCGGACCAATCAGAATCGAGAATTCAACAGCGCCGTTGTAAACTCCCACATCTGAATATGTAATGGTTCACCTCTTAAACTGGTGGAAACATGGGCCACTTCTTAAAAATGTCTGCTAGTTTCCTGAATAAGCCTTGACTCCTGCACCAGCACCGGTTCCATGTTAGTGAAAACATACAGGGGTACTACAGAGCCAGTGTTGGGCCCTTGAGCAAGATCCCCAAAGCCTCAGCTACTTAGCTGTGTGAATTGTATTCTTTGGTCGCTTAAGGCAGCTACCAAATTATGTAAATGTAATGTTTGGGCATGTGAAAGCCTGAGGACTCTGAATAGTGGGATTAGAGCTGTTTTTGTATGACCTCGGGTTACAATCGCTCCAGGGAAAAATGCAGCTGTGTAGCGAGCTCTTTATCGAGTGATCCGTTTTTGCCTAATCCTGGAGGTAATTGTGTCCATTATCTACAAATACACAGCCTGGTGTGTATTTCTGACTATTAAACCCATACAAGCCTTTCTTATTCAATATGTTACCTTATAGAGACCACTTGTGTAATGCTGTACTTCCTGAGGTAAAATATTGAAAAATATGCAGATTTAGCTTTTGTGATATTTCAGTGCCATACTTATACTTATGCCATTTTCATAGTGATGTTACTCCTTTATTGCAGGTTACAATGAATGACCTTATGATCCAGAGGCAGTTCTTTTTTTGTGTAAATAGCTGGGATAAATAGCTAATATGTGGTTAGTTCTGGGAGAAATGGAATGGGGCTTTACTGTAGGTCCATCCTAATTAAGGAATTAGGGAGGCGAGCTGTCGTTGTTCGACTGTTTTTATTTATTTATATATTTGCTCGCCTGCAGACTGATCATTAGTCAGCGCCACTAAATTGGGTGGACAAAGTCTCACACTCAACCCCTTCATCTGTTGAGTGCCTCATTTCTCTCAGAGAAAAAATTAAGAGCTCTTGACCCCTCTCATGAGGGACTGTGGAGTACCGAATGTATTTGTTGCATCTGCCCGATTATATACCATCGGTACATTTTGTATTTTTCACATATGGACTCCAGTTTTACTCCAACATGGGAAATAATATCTGGGAAATTCCCTGGGAAATAATAGATATAAGAAAACAGTAGATTCTGAATTAGCCACTGTAGCTACTGTGATACTTCAGTAATAAGCCAATGGAAGTCTATGGAGAGATGTGGGTCTGCCCTGATAAAAACAGCTGTACCTCTAAAAGGCACTCTGCTACAGGCGTCAAATATTTCGACATATCACATTATATGTAAATGTAAATAAAGTACTGTAGATTTGTTTCTATACATTTTTTCTTAGATATTTATTTTATGTCTTCTCCATTAATGTGTCATTAGAAAAGAGCAAATTTTAGATTTCCAAACGTTCATTTTCCCAAAAAAATTTATGTTACATAGATTTTTTGTAAGTCATTAAAGAAAGTAACATATTCAGCACTAGAGCACTTTTTAGATAAAAATCAAGGCTGTCTGGGATTTTACCTGCAGAGACAGAAGCAAGTGAGAGCCAAAGTCTGCAGAAGAACCGTGGCAAGTTCTAAAAGCCGATTTCCTGATAAAACTGCACGACAGTGTGCCTAAGAGAATTGATGCAGTTTTAAAGGCAAAGGCTGCTCCCACCAATAAATTGATTTTTTTTAGTTTTTTTGTACTGCTCTTTATAGTATTTTTTTACATTTAGGAACTTTTAATTACAGTATTTTTCAAAGCATTTTCACTTTTACAGAATTTCTTTACATGGGACAAGAGCCTTTTTCACAGTACTGTACGTACACAGTCGAACACAGTATCATGCCTTCAGGGCCATGTTGCAACATATGAGACTCTGTGTATAGGACTACATGAAGTGCAAATAGTTCAACAAGTATAAGACAAGAGCAAATGTACCAAATGTACAATGTACAAAACAATCTTTTTACTCCTGTTTCCTGTACTGACACCAATTGGATTAGCTACTTCTGAAGTATGTAATCCAGTTTCTCCATAAGGCTTTATTTTAAAGCTCAGTCTCTTTGCTAAACAGATTCTCAGATTAATTGACACTAAAAGCCACCTCAGGAGGTTAGAGCGCAGAAATCAAACCCATGGCTGCTTAAGTTACTCAGATACTTGGCCATTTCACTCTTACTATTCAAATCCTTGGCCAAAAATCCCCATAGCAACTGGAAAAGGTCATGCTGAATCCCGTGGAAAAGAAATAAGCTTACCACCTACAGGATACCAAGACTATCTTGTACAACATACAGCGTCAGTATCGGGTTCATTAAAGAGAATTTTACGCAGTCCAAAATATGCATTGGGAAATTAAGAAGAGAAATGTGAATTCTAACCATGAAATATGAAGTCTTCTTCATATATCTACCAACTTGGTCTTCTGTGTAACATTTGGTTGGCAGAACTGGATAATCAGAAGCCAAAAGCAGGGTTATACAAAACATATAAATGCAATAGAAATAGGCATAACTTCACAAAGAAAAGGGATACAACATTTTGTATTTATATACTGAGTGGAAACACAAGAGTTGTGCGAGAACAAGGGTCCATGGCCAGGATCAGGGTAGAGCCAGAGCAGTGGTGTTACATGGCATTTTGTATAAAATAAGAGCACAGAACAGGAGGTTACACTGTGTAGACCGAGTGCCCAGTGTTATGGACCTCATTTTTGACCGTACTCCTGGGCTTTTGAACAGCAATAATTGGGGGCTGTGTGTACAGAACTAACCCTAACAGTGATATTAAGGTCATTTGTTATAACACTCAAAGTAATAAACTTCACTGTTCTGCCCTTGTTTGAATCGTGCCTTCTGGATTTTTTTTAGTCCACCAGGACCAGGATGAGTATGGGGGTAAAAAAAAGGGCTGTAGTGTGTGTGTGTGTGTGTGTGCGTGTGCGTGTGCGTGTGCGCGTGCACGTGTCACACATACCAAGTTACAGTCATTTCTGAAAGCCTCGTCTAACGTCTAGGGGTGGAGTTCTGGCTGTCGTCTTTCACAATAATCTAAAACTGTGGTCACAGATCTACATGACGTATCATCTTTCGACTATATGGTATTTAAAGTTGTGAAACCCAACCCCACTGATTGTGGTCTTAATCTATCGCCCCTCTAAACCACACTTTTGCTTTTTAACTGAACTACGTGGACTACGCACTCTGGTTTATGCCTTGTCCTCTGTACATGTCAATACTGATTGTGCAATTGCGCATGACTTCCTGTCTGTATTTTAAACAACATGTGGATTTCCCTATTCACTCTCATGGCCACATAGTTGATCTGGTCTAAGTGACATCACTGTTTCTGGTTCTGGGATTGGTATTTTTGATCATAAACGTAAAGAACACAAAGTTTTAGTTTCCCTCTGCCTAAGACGTGAAAAAGTGAATTAGCATATACTAACGTAGCCTTAAATCAATTCATCTTCAATCCTTTATTCTTAATCCTTTTTTATACACTACTAAACTATTATGTCCAGATAAGATCCTCTCTAATTACAACCACACCATGTCTAAAGCTCTTGATGCACATGCCCCCTTGAAGATTAGGCATGTAACTTCCTTGCACTCCTCTCATTGGTTTTCTCCTGAGCTCCAGGCCTTGAAAGCAGCTAGGTGGCACCTTGAGCGGCTTTACAAAAAAACCCAACTGGCCTTACTGTTCATTTCATGGCCAAATGCTGCCCGCTTATTCTATTTCTCCTCCATAATCAACAGCATACACCGCAGGCTACTGTCTACTGTAAATAAACTCTTAAACCCCACTGTCTCTGCTGCCTTCATCTTTACTGAGCTATGTGAATCATTCCTTCACTTTTTTCAAAATAATATTTACTCTATTTACAAATTTTTTACCTATCAACTTACCTCTGACTTCTCACCAGGATTCTCTTCCTGAGTTCCCTGTTCACTTTATCACTTATTTTACACCCACCGCTCCATCCTTCATCATGGAATTCAACATCATGCTAGCTTGATCCTGCCGCCACTCCTCTTCTTAAAAAAAGGCATTTCATATCTCTTGTCCTATTTCTCACTTAATTAATGCATCTCTTGCCTCTGGCACTGTGCCATTAGATCTTAAAACTGCTGCAGTTACACCAGTTCTTAAGAAACCTCTATCAGATCCTACTGATCTAAACGACTACTGAGTAATCTGAAATATACATTTTGTTGCTAAATTGCTGGAAAGAGTTGTTGCCTCCCAAATGCAGTCCCACCTAGCAGCAAATAATCTTTTCGTACACTTCCAATCTGGCTTCCGTGCGCACCACAGCACCGAGACTGCTTTCCTAAAGGTCATTAATGACCTTCTTATTGCTTATGATTCTGGGGCACTTAGTATTCTTCTTCTCCTTGACCTTAGCTCTGTATTTGACAGTCTCTCATGATATACTTATTGACTGCCTTTCTGCTATTGGCATTTCGGGTACCGCCCTCTCCTTGTTCACGTACTACGTCACAGACAGACAAAAACTTAATTACTATTCAACAACACAGATCCCCCTCTGCACCTATTGCTCAAGGCGTTCCCCAGTGATCTGTTCTTGGCCCTCTCCTCTTCATAATTTACATGCTGTCTCTTGGTCACATAATTCACAGTCATGGCGATTGAGATCTATATCAGTTCTAGCCCCACTACTCCGTCTCCTCCCCCCTCACTAATCACCTGTATCTGTGACATTCAAATCTGAATGAGCTCCAATTTCCTTAAACTCAATACTGACAAAACAGAAGTTCTTTTAAATGGTCCCAAATCTCTTGTTAGTGCTCATTCTGACCGATCTATTGACATTGATGGATTCCAAGTTAAAACCTCACCCCTTAAACTGTCCATAATCTCTGTATCATATTTGAAACATTGCTAATTTTTGATTGTCATATTAGCTCACGTACCAGGAATGCCTTTTTACATCTTTACAATATTGCTATGTACTGTATATCCTATACTCAATAGCAAAGATGCAGAAACACTAGTTCATGCCTTCATCAGTTCCCGCCTTGACTAGTGTAACTCTCTTTTTATTTGTCTTCCAGCTAAACTACACACTAAATTACAATATATTAAAAATTCTCACTCTCACTAAAAGATCAGCCCACATTACAGTCATTCTATATAAACTGCACTGGTTACCTGTCCCCTTCCGTATTCGGTACAAATCCCTTATAATAACCTTGCACCACAGTTCATTGCTGAACTTCTTAATCTCTATACCCCAGCCCTTACCTTTAGGTCCTCCAGTACTGGTCTTCTTGTGGTGCCCTGTTTTAGGTTTTCCTCAGTAGGTGGCATGGGATTTAGTGTTATAGCTCACAAACTGTGCAACTCACTTCCTCAAAGTCTTTGTGATATCTCCTCTATCTCAGATTTTAAATCTGAACTAAAAGCACATTACTCAGTGCATCTGAATTCCCATGCTGATGTGTACAGTGACCCTCTTACTGTATGGTTATTGTCTACCTATGTTTACACCTGTTTATGTTTCCTTTTTATTTGTCTTGTCATGCTATCTGTTCTTTATTTTGTCACATTCTGATATGTCTGATTCTAATGTTTGGTTTATGGATTTGTTATGTCTATTTGTCATTTATTTTATTTTGTTCCTATTTTATCACATGTCTGTTATTTCTGATTCTGTTGATTTTTCTGTTATGGATTTTGTAAAGCGACCCTGGGTTTTAGAAAGGCACTATTTTTTATTATTATTCTATTATTATTATTATTATTATATGTGAGCTATTTTAATTGCCCAGTCCTAATCTTTCTACGACTTGTTGATATTTATGGGGTAAGCAGAAAAAATGTGTTCCATGTTCGTAATGGAAAAACTAATGGACTGTCTGATTTAGGCTTGTTTATCTGTGCATGAGTGCTGGCCAGCTAGCACTTAACTCTTCCTTTAGTCTCTTCCTTTAGTCAAGCTTTCAGTGATTTCTCACTGAAAGTCAGAGGTTGGCAGATTTCTCTTTTTAGAAAACCCAAAGGTGAGGGGTAAGTCAACATTTCTTACACTCTGTGTTACTGATAGACACTTCAGAAATATTAATCATATGCATCAAATATGTACCATATACAACATTTAATCATGTCACCATTTACTTCACACAATCACACATTCTCTACTTTTACCTCTTACATGCCTTACATTTCTTCAAAATTAACATTATAGGTAACATAGTGAATGTGAAAGTTTTTTTATGTAAATGTGAGAAGTAAAAAAAATACTATGTTAGCAATTTACCACCAGACAGTGCAGTATGGTTCCGTTACTAATTCAAATCCAGAACTATCCCTGGTCGAGGACCTCTGTCTGTTTCAAAACACTACAGTAAACCCATACAACAGTAACAAAAAAAGAGGAGCCTTTTACTCAGCATTTGGTTTTATGTGAAGGCACATAAAACATAAAGCAGGCAACCTAACAGAACCTTCCGGGTTTTCTAATGTACTCAATGAAAATGTTATCAGACACTACTACTACGGAAGATTGCTCTGCTGTACAGCTACTAGAAAAGCTATTCTCGTTAGCTAGTGTTTTCTCAATATGCCGGTTGTCTGACTCGAGTGACGACTCGTGACGATTCGGTGACAGTTGCATTTGGCCAATTAATGGTCTGCATTATTTCAAGCTCCACCCATATGTCCCTTTTTAGTACTCTTGGTAACCAAATTCAGCATGGGTACTGGTTACTTGGCGACGAAAATAACGAATAATAAAATTGTGGGATCACTGATTTATTACCATATCATCCGTACTGCAGTGTCTGGTGGGAATGCGCTATATGTCGTATAGGAATAGTATATTTTGTGTATGTGAGAGAGTTAAAACTAATGCATGAGAGCTGTACTGTATATGAGAGAGAGACTTTGCAACACATGTGGGTTTATATAATACAAGTATCCCTACTCCTTCACATTCTCAAATCTGTCTTCTTGCCCTGTACCTACTCACTCACACATAGAGTAGCTGTTTACTCCCTGAGCAGAGCTCGGTGTAGGCGAGGAACAGGAGGAGAGTCGAGTTCTCTTCACCCTGTTTACACCTCCACCTATCAGAGTTCAGGAGTAATGAACCGGCTCTCCAAGCGTACTCAGTTAGTAATCTGCTACGTCCTGTTTCTGCATGGCCTTTGTCTTTGATCTGATTTTTTGGGTGAAGGGGGCTTGAAGGTGTTATGTTCTATTCACTACTTGAGCAATGCTCCCAATATCCCATTTAAGCAAGGCCATCTCTTGATTTTATAGGAATAAACCTAACATTTATTTGATATAAATACCCAATATAGCTTATCTTTATTTCAGTTACTGGAAACATTAGTAATATTTTGAAGACAGACACACAAAATGCTTGGGGATTTTGTGCACGAGTAAGTGTGAATAAAAAAAATAAAGAATTGTGACAGGGACTAAAATGTTGTTTTTGTTTTACAGTATATTCACAAAGAGCACTTTTATTTAATCTGGTCTCTCTCAAGTCAAAATGACTTTAAAAATTGTCATGTTAATTAAAGAAACTCAATCGAGCATATCGTCGCTGTCCAATGAAAAACATGTATCTCCACTTTTTGCGTTTTTTACTTTTTATCATGTATGGAATGTGAAAAAAAAAAAACATCTACCCCGCAGCAGTTAACATCTAAATGACCAATGGAAAGCTGACAAATCACACCGTGAATTTCGGATTTATTGTGTATGATTAATGATATGAAAAAGTGTTTTTTATGTTTTTCATTGGACAGCAAAAATATATAGCTTCATGTTGGAATAATGTTTTAATATTGTTCCACACTTTGAAATTTAAAAAGGTGCCATTTTGACCCAGATAGAACATAAGTGCAGTTCTTTGAGTTGCTGGCTTCGCAGACAACAAGATCATTTTTCAGACATTTTTAAAACACTTTCCAGTCAAAAAACTCACGAGAGAAAACACCAGTGTGCCGCGATAACATAACATCCTTCTATATCAAGTACAGGGAAAGCTCAAGTGGTTCTGGCATGAAATATATATGCATCGTCTTGCTTTTACCGGGCCTCAGAGAAAAGAGAGTTCAAGGTTCAGAACCGAGAGAAACATTCAAGGCCTTAGTGCAAGCATCTGGAGAACCTCACTTCTCTTTTATGCACTTGCTTGTTTACTTTGCCTGGCATTGAGAGCATCCGTAGCTCAAAAAATCAACAGGGTAACTCACTGTTAATCCTTGGTATATTCATTTGGCATTTATTAATCCACATTAATAAATTCAAATAACGGTTGCTATGTCAAACATGCCTAATTTGCACTGTTTGAGGATCTCTTATTGGTTTCACGTTTTTTTGTTTTGGTTTCTGTTTTCGTGTTGTCTCCGCCTCTCATCTTAACATTGGTTTGTTTCCCTGATTGTGTTCACCTGTTCCTTGTTCCCCCTTGATTACCATGTGGTGTTTTTTTTGTGTGTCTGTGCGATGTCTTGTTTTACTTTTGCTGTCAATTCCATGCTGTGTTCCTAGTTTGCGGGGTTTTTTTTGTATCTCTAGTACTTTGTTTCTTGTTGGCCTGTCTCCTGTTTTTTGATTACAGATTATCCTGTGTTAACCCTGACTACCTGTGCTATGACCTGTGACTACGTGCCCTGCATCTAATCGCACACGACAATTGGACAGTTTGATTGTGGGTCAGTTTGAAGAACTATCAGTTTTATTCACTAGTACTACAATATTGAATAAAATGTTAAGCTATATGCATTTGGGGGCAGTGGTGGCTCAGTGGTTAGGGCACTGGGCTACCAATCAGAAGGTCATGGGTTCAAACCTCAGCTTCGCCAAGCTGCCACTGTTGGGCCCTTGAGCAAGGCCCTTAACCCTCCCTGCTCCAGGAGTGCTGTATCATGGCCGACCCTGCGCTTTGACCCCAGCTTACCGATATGCCAAGAATCAATTTTCACTGTACTGTACTTGTATATGTGACAATAAAGGAGCTTTCTAAATGACTTAATGCCTGCATGACACAACGTCTGGAGAGCGCGTCATATCAGGTATGTGTTCTTGTTCGCACGGGGACGAGACGGATTTTGTGACACGGAATACT
The DNA here is from genome assembly GCA_028565825.1 of Olivaichthys viedmensis. Lineage (NCBI taxonomy): Eukaryota > Metazoa > Chordata > Actinopteri > Siluriformes > Diplomystidae > Olivaichthys > Olivaichthys viedmensis. Next base: position 6,943,508 of record JAOUQW010000011.1, read on the forward strand.
TTGGTTTGTACCGCTGTATCACCAGACTTTGCATTAAAAGAATAACTTCAATATTCTGCAAAATGGTTTCGCTCAGATTCCCCTTCTGAAAAGATCTTGCTGTTTTCAGGGAGTTATAATCAAAAATGTCCTCTCAGTAACAGCTCATGCATTTGTATTTGCTTGCGTCTCTGAATGTACAAAATCAGACTACGTGGACTGCAACTGCTAGATTAAACTGGTGTTCATCATTAAATTGAGATGAAACTTGTTCTTGTTTACATACGTATCAGTGATTGTGTGACAATTAATTTCGACCCCTACAGAGGGACCCTTCAGAGTGAAGGATGGAGCCTTAGGAGGGAGTAGGGCATAGTTTTAGAGTAGGGCAATATCATTGTGTAAAGGCTAATCATTAATTTATTCTCAACCATATCTGCTTCTATGGGAATGGCTCCACGTGAGCTCAACTAAATTAGCATGCTCACCACAACCATGACTTGCAACACCACCGTGTCAAATAAGGACTAGTTATGAAGGATTCTCCGAGTTCTCAAGAAATATAGAAGCATGTTGCAGGCAAAATTCACAATAAAAATATTTATTTTTAAATAAATAATGGGATTATTATTTACAATAATGGGAGCGCAACACTGTAGTGAGCGAGGTTACGCCACAGAGCGTGCCACAGAGGAGTGAAATCCCACTGCAAGCCTTTTCTATTCGCTATCCTTCT
>JAOUQW010000011.1:6968601-6980237 GCA_028565825.1 Olivaichthys viedmensis
AAATTTAGATTCCTGAAGTGGTGAATATCACAAGAGTGGAGCGTTTATGTGGAATCTCCTCATGAACATAGTGACACTGAGTCACTAATGTAACATAAAACTGACATCAAGGAAGTGCACTTAAATACTAAACCATTTATTTCCAATTTAAACTCACGTGATCTCCCCTTTAAACAGTTAGATTAAGAGTTAATGATCAGAAACACATTTTGGGTCACATGGACAGAAAGAGAGAGAGACAAAAACAATGTCACAGCACCATGATTGGTTTCTGTCCCAAATCACCCTGTGTTCACTACATAGTAGTGAGTTTTAACATTTCCTACACAATATTGAATATCCAATGTGTGTGTGTGTGTTACAGGGGTGAATCTGGTGCAGGGAAAACAGAGAACACTAAGAAGGTGATTCAGTATCTGGCTGTTGTGGCGTCATCACACAAAGGCAAGAAAGACACGAGCGCTGTACGTATCTCTCTCACACACACACACACACATATATATATATATATATACACACGCAGGTGTATGTATGTGCGTGTGAGTGCGTGTGTGTGTGTAAATCTAACTCATCACTCAGGATTATTAAAGAGATAGTTCAGTTAATAAATGTGGCTAATGGAGAGTGAGAGGTAATGTTGCTAGTTAGCATGATGATGATGTGATGCTAACTGGAACATTAGCTGTCATGATAAGCCACTGTTTGGTTGTGTTATCGCTTTAATGGAGACAGCAACGTCTTTAGTTTAATGTGTGTCTAATCGATTTCCCCCAAATAGCAGCATTCAGGACAGCAGTTGGCTTATGTGAGTAAAGTGAATGCTGGAGTTCATTTACGTGTGGGTTTGTGGGTGTGTGTGTGTGTGTCTGTGCGTGTGTGTGTGTTACATTCAGTCCAAGACCTGCATGCCTCGACCAATGACTGACTGTATATGTGGTGGACAACATGACAGTGGTTGAAGATGGAAGCCAAAACCTCTCTGATGCCCTCTAGTGGCTGCAGTACTATTTTAAACTGTATCTAGTCTGAGCACTTCCTGCATAAAGAGCGGGTGTGTCCATCACATATATGGGCGGGAATAAGATCGACACACTGCCCCATGCCCCGTCTCTACTGCGCAAATGATAACATGATGACTAGAATAGTTTTATTTTTTATAGCAATTTTTATTAAGATTTGCTGAAAGCAGCTTCACAGACATCATCAGTGCTTTAACCTTTAGTGAGCAGGTCAAAGGAAGCAGTGGTGAAGAAAAACCCCTCAAGATAAAGCTGAGGAGTAAGAACTAGGAGAAGAACGTCCTCCTCTGGCCGGCCTGTGAATCAGGAGTCATCTGTATATTAGATGGAATTCTTGTTTATAAAGATTATAAGTTAATGGTTATCAATAAGGATATTATTATAAAAGTTATGACTGGAGTCAGTATGACTTTAACTGTAGCTCCTGGGTGAAGGAGAAGGTTCATCAGTCAGCAGTTAATCAATGGAGCAGGAGCTCCTAAACCTCAGGATGTTAGGAGAAAGATCTGGAGCTGGATAGGAAACAGGGCACAACATGTTATACTCTATATAAAACAGTTAGCTAGTGTAAATGAGACCATAAGGGACGAATCTGTACAAAGTTTCAGTCACAACAGTTCAATGAGAATCAGCGTCGCCATGTTGTCCACCTTATGTACAGTCACTCAGCGCGACTCACGTGACGAGTGTGAGAAAGTCTTACATGGAGGGACTCACACAATAAAAACTGCTGATTTTATTATTTGATAAAAAATGTAAACATCATTTTCTAAAAGTATAAATTTTTTTAAATGCACAGTATATCCCCCATCTGAGATTGATTAAACTCTTTCACTGCCAGCAATACACTGGCTTTGAAACAGTGTCACCCAGTGTGTGAGCATGAGAGTGTACTCCCTCTTTGATTGGATGATGTCATTTCCTATTACACCTATCAATCACCCCCACAGGTAGTTAAACACCCTCTGTTATAACTCATATGTTAAAGTAGGAGATTATAATGCATTATAGCGCTACACGAGCGTGGGGATGAGACATTGACACGGTTAGACACGCAGAACACACTCGCTCGGGAAATGCAGTGTGTGTGTGACAGCTGCTTACGAGTGTGTTGTGTGTATATGAGCTTGGTAGAGGGTGTGTGTAGGAGCAGTAGTGATCCTTTTGTGTTTCCTCTTAAATCCAGTCGAGTGTTTTATCAGTGTTTATGGTGTTTCACTCTGGAGAACTGTCTCTCTCTCTCTGTCATCCTTCGCTGATCTTTTTCCTCCTTCTGCTCCCTGTCTCTCTCTCTCTCTCTCTCTCTGTGTGTGTGTGTTAGCATCTGACATTTCCGGTGACCTCCGCCCCTCCCCCCTCTCTTGGGTACACATTACTCTTTTCTTTTTCCTCTCTGATTTCTGGGTGAGTCTCTGTCAGGAATAAAATTAAATGATATAAAATGATAAACCAGATCTGCATTTCAATACTGTTCTCCACCTGCCCTCGTCCACTTCCCCTAAAGTGTGCACTTGAGGAGTGTGTAGAGCAGGAACACATTCGACCTCAGCAGCCAGAACACTGTATCTGAAACAATTTCCTTAGTTTGATAATTAGATATCGTGCTAACTACCTAGTTTTCTAACTAATAATGTATATTAATATCTGCTGTGCTTTGCTTGGAGTCATAACAGTTTGCTAACTAGCTAAAGTGCGGTTATGATAGCTAAATGTGAGGAAGGAGAAGTGTGGAAACAGGAATGGAATGGAGAATTTATCTCATTGAGCTGGAGATGCCTCTGTTTACAGAGTTTAGACTAACAGGAAATTCCTGCTGTAAACATGGTGGATTTTAAACATGATGAAAGAAGTGAACAGGAGGCTGTATATAAGGATGGATTAGAGTTGATTATAATTAATAATTTATCTAAAAATATATGACGACAATTCAAACGTAAATGAAATGGCTGGTTTTTTTTTTACCTGTACACATCTGTCCTGGTCATTTCTGCAGCATGGCTCCCTCTGTTCTCTCTATTTCAGTTTTCCATTACATTTCTCATCAGTGGTGTGCTGTGAGGTGTGGTAATGTGTGTGTGTGTGTGTGTGTGTGATAATGTGTGTGTTTTTGCCCCGGTGCTCTCTGTCCTGCCTGTAGGGGGAGCTGGAGAAGCAACTGCTGCAGGCCAATCCCATCATGGAGGCGTTCGGTAATGCCAAGACCATCAAGAATGACAACTCATCACGATTCGTGAGTTTTAGCCTAAACAGTGTTCACTTCCTCCACCACACAGGAAGTAAACCCACACGACATCATTCAACATCCTGTCATTTCTGTTTTTTCCACAGGGTAAATTCATCCGCATTAACTTTGACGTAACGGGCTACATCGTCGGCGCTAACATCGAGACCTGTATCCTTATTTACACAAACTCGCACACAATGCTTTATCAGCAAATCTGCACACCTAACCTCTAAGACCCTAAATACTAAATCTTAAACCTAATCCTAAACCGAAACTATAATCAATAACACTAATAGTCCCTAAAATTGTACAATTAACCCAAATTGCAAACATAACTGTAAACCTTAACCCTAAAGCATAATCCTAATCCAAATTCCTAAACCCTAACTCGTCAAACCTTAACTGTAAACTCTCTAAAGGGGGGCAATTACAAAGGCCCCAAATAGAGAGCGGGCATGTCTACTATGAACCCTCCCCAAATGAAAACTGTTTGGGATATGGGTGGGGAAGAATAACCTGTCAGGGATCCCAAACTTCCTACTGGCATCCTAAGCCCTAAATTCTAACTCTAAGCCATTAGCCCTGTATGTTTCCCAAGAATAAAACCAATTAAATGAAAACAAACCCCAACCAACAAATTCCTAGCCCTTAGCCCCTAACTGTATGTTTCCTGAACACGGCTCTCAGACCTGCTGGAGAAGTCACGGTGTATCCGACAGGCAAAAACAGAGAGAGCCTTCCACATCTTCTACTACATGGTGGCAGGAGCCAGGGACAAACTTCGTGGTACGAGCATCAGGAACACCTTATTACGTTGTAGTAACCCTCTAGATCGGACCAGGGGGAATGAAGGAGGACCACAGAGGCCGGCGGTTCCGGAGTAGAGCTTTATTAACTTCAGTACCAAACAAAAGAAGAGAAAAGAGAATGTGATGTCACGGGATCCCTTTTCAGGGGAGCTTCCATCCACGAATTTCTCAGCCGCTTTTCAGCGCTTCAGTTCCGGCTTTGGCTCAGCTCCGGTTGGCGTCCGCACCACGTCTCTCTCGGAATCTCGACTGCCTACTGACAGAAGACAGGCACATAAGTAGGCAGTCTGGGATAAGACACAGGTGTTCTCACTCACTCATTACCTGCCACCGCTCCGCTGTAGCTCTCTCCGTCTGCAGCCGACGCTCAACCACACCCCTTCTGCCACATACGTTTACAGCATTTGGCCGATGCTCTTATCCAGAGCAACATACTGAAGTGTTTGGTTGCCCAGTTGGAAAACAAATGTCATTTGTGGCCTGAGTCTATTGATACCAACACATGTGAAGGGCTCGAGGTAGGGCGCAGGACCATAGACATCAGGTTGGTGCATTTTTGGCTTTGTAACTAAGAATCAGGTTTCGAAGTGGAGGGAAGGCAGCAGTGGAGTGACGTGGGTGAACTTAGGAAAATTGACAAGTTGGGTTGCTGTATTTTGGATCAGTTGTAAGGATTTAATGGCGGGAAGACCAGCCAGGAGCTGCAGTCGTCAAGTCTCGAGATGGCGAGGGCCCGAGTGGCCTCCTTGAAGAGAAATGGTCAAATCCTCATGATGTTGTATAGGAGGAAGCCTGCATAACCTAGTAAAGATTGCAACATGTGCCGAGAACAACAGCTGATCACCCAACACAACACAGAAGTTTCGCACATTTTTGGAAGGAGTGATCAGTGAGTTCTCAAAGAAGACGGTGAAATCAAGGCGTGGGGATTTCCAGATATATACAGGTGATGAGCTGCCATCCATAATGAGATGTCTGTCAACTTGCAAGATCCGAGTAGCAACCTGGGTATCTTATCTCAGGAAGGAGAGAATGAGTTGGGTGTCATCAGAATAACTTTGGTCGGAGAAGCCATGTGAAGACACTACATCAACAACAAAATGAGTATATAGGGAAAAGAAGAGGCTCAAGCACTAAGCCTTGAAGGACACCAAGGGAAAGTCTGCATGGAGAAAATGTAGATCCTCTCTTTGCCATTTTCTGATACGAGCACCCCTTTAGGTAGGTGGCAAACCACAGCCATGCTGAGCCAGTGATACCAAAGATGGTGAGGATGGACAGGAGGAAGCTGTGGTTAACTGAGTCGAAGGCTGCAGAGACGTCCAGAAGGCTCAGGTCTGATGACAGTTTGGCCGATCTAGCGTCATGGAGCTTTTCAGTAACCATCTGGTTTCTGTAGGGTGTGCCGGTTTGAAGCCAGAATGGTTGGGATCCTGGAGATGCTTCTGATTGTAGATAGCACGTTTAAGGGTTTTTGAGAGGAAGGAGAATTACAAGTTGGTGGCTGTTGACGTCAGTGTGGGCTTTTTCAGAATAGGTACAACCCTGGCAGTCCTTAAGGCAGTCAGTACATGACCTGATATTATGGAGCTGTTTATGTGTTGAAGGGAAGGAGGTCATGAGAGAGAGTCTGGAGTGGATGTGTCCAGTGAACAAGAGGTGGGATTAATGGATGTTTATATGGTGTAGAATATAATTTTAGAGAGCAGGGAGAGAAATACATAAAGATAGTTGGGAGGGGGAAGTGGAATCAGGGGGAAAAGCTCTTGGCAGGTCTTGCTAACCGCCTCAAATAAAGTTACCAAGTGTTCTGGGATTAGGGACGACACTAGAAGCAAAGGACTGAGGGGGTAAGTAAAAAGCTTGCATGAGACAGATGCAGATGCGTCCAGGTTTCCTTTGTAGAATGATGATTTTGCAACTGTTGTTTCGGAAGGAGAGAGAGGTATGAGGAGTTCTTCATCTAGTTGCATCACTTTCATTCAGCCATTATTAATTATATTCTGTTGCTCCATAGAACGTCCGTTAGCTGTGGGAAGGAGCATGTGGGAAGGACCTTGTTGGTTTGGAGGAAAGCGGGCAGAGTATTATAGTCATCTCTAATTCAGCATGTTTAACAGGATAACTACATCCTTATTCTGCTACAGTACAGGACGGACTATACGATCCTGAAAAACCCTTACAGACACTCATCAGGAGTGTGATCATTAGTATGCAGTGGAGTGTGTGATAATGCAGACAGTAATCATTGACTAACTGTCCCTTCTGTCTCCGTTGTGTCTTCCCCAGAGGAACTCCTGCTGGAGAGCTTCAATAATTACCGCTTTCTGGTAGCGGGACATGTCCAGATCACGGGGTCACAAGACGACGAGATGTACGATGAGACGTTGGAGGCAATGAATATCATGGGCTTCAATGATGAGGAGAGGATAGGTAAAAACACACACACTACAGACACTAAAGCGGCACAGAGGCCAATGCTAGCTCAAGCATGTGAAGGAATTTTGGGGCCCAGTTTCCATCAGGATTGTTTATATTGTTCAGCATTAGGATAAAGAGATGATAGATTGCAGATTTTAGAATAAACGTTACAGTTGAGTTGCTGTAAAATCCCTACAGGATAGATAACTGCACATGCTAAAAGCTGAATGTGAATGAGGATGTGATGTGTTTAATTGTCAGGGATCCTGAAGGTGGTGTCGACGGTGCTGCAGCTCGGCAACATCGAGTTTAAAAAAGAGAGGAATCAGGAGCAGGCCACCATGCCTGACAACACTGGTCAGTGTTCACAAACACTCTTTAAATAAAGTTATGACAAGTAAAGGAGCACGTAGCAGTGGAGTATGAAGTTAGTATCACTGTAGTGAAGTACCGTTGTGATGGCACTGATTGTCTTCAGGTGTCTTTCTTCAGAAAGTGAGAAATAATTGTCTCTCTCTCAGCTGCGCAGAAGGTTTGTCACCTGTCTGGCATCAATGTGACCGATTTCACCCGTGCCATCCTGACGCCGCGCATTAAAGTCGGCCGAGAGGTTGTGCAGAAAGCCCAGACCAAAGAGCAGGTAACGCCATTACAGCAACTAAAATATCACTAATACATTGTTTTTAGTTGCTTCTTCAGTATTAAAAATTAAAAAAATACTGAACATAGTCTGTCACCTTAATGTTTATGTTTGTGCGTGTGTGTAGGCCGACTTCGCGGTGGAGGCTCTGGCGAAGGCGACGTACGAGCGTCTGTTCCGCTGGATTCTCTCACGGGTCAACAAAGCTCTGGACAAAACCAAGCGTCAGGGAGCGTCCTTCCTTGGCATCCTGGACATCGCCGGCTTTGAGATCTTTGAGGTGTGAAGGGCGTCAGGCGTATGCCAATGTCACTTTCATATCACGATTATCACGGTTTATGATATTATTATTGGGATATTTTACAAGATTATTAATAGATCATTAGGAATGACAGTTGAGCCTGCCATGTTTCACTCTCACATGGTGAACATAATCATGGGCTTGCCTTATCTGAGAAAGACACATGCTCCTTCAAATGTGTCCAAAAAAGGACCCATAGAAGTCAGCTGTCCTTCAGAATGGGACAGACTTTATCTCGGGAAGGCAAACATGCTGTCTACCTAGGGAGCCTCCTTCTGAATGAAAGAGGTGACGATATTCGGAGATGACCACAACTGCAATATATTGTAAAACTGATGATTGCTTCGTGTTCAGTGCAGGATAAAGTCTGAGTTGTGTGTCAGTACGGTCACCAACACTAACAGCAGTGTTAATTGCTTTGCAGGATAACTCGTTTGAGCAGCTGTGCATTAATTACACTAACGAGAAGCTGCAGCAGCTCTTCAACCACACCATGTTCATCCTGGAGCAGGAGGAGTATCAGCGCGAGGGCATCGAGTGGAGCTTCATCGACTTCGGGCTCGATCTGCAGCCCTGCATTGAGCTCATTGAACGCCCGGTCAGTCTGTGTGTGTGTGTGTGTGTGTGTGTGTATATGTGTGTATAGGTGTGTGTGTGTGTGTGTGTGTGTGTGTTGTTATTCATCTCCCCATGGGGACAGCACTGTGTTTACACACTGACCTAAAGACATCATGGGGAAAAAAGTCTTGGTCCTCATAAGGGGCATGATTTAAGGTGCAAGGTATGTAGAGATATGAGGGAATATCATATTGGAGATAAAGTGTACCATGAGCCCATTCCTGGCCTTTAATATCACTGGTTTTTCGGTTCCAGACCAATCTCCAACAGACTGAGGATCAGTGAAAATATATAGAATGGTTTGAAATTGGGCACTGTCCTGGCATCAGTTCCCATAGTGGTGGAGAAACACTAACTGCTATTGCTAGCTAGCCACCTGAAAACTGGCAGGATTGCAATCACTAGCAACCATTGTGAAGAATTCTGACTGTTTCCGTTTCTCTAGAATTGTTCATCTGCCTCAAAACACTCTAGATGATCTTGCAGACATTGTAAAAAGTCAGTGGCATTCCCCTTCAACTTCTCAAACACTGCTCTAATTTCACAGAGCTGACATTAGCTATAGTGCACTACTTAGCTAGCTATCTAGTCCCTAACTTGACATGATGGTGTACTGTAAAATGCGTCACGTCCAGAAAATCACATCTGATATTAATGTTACATGGTAACGCCCGTAGTGTCTCACTGCTCTTTATTTGTATCAACATTCACACTGAACCAATCAAAACTCTTCAATATCCTTTGTTTGTTTGTGTGTTTGTGTGTGCGCAGACAAATCCCCCAGGTATCCTGGCCCTGTTGGATGAGGAGTGTTGGTTCCCCAAAGCCACAGACGTGTCGTTTGTAGAGAAACTCTTAAACACACACACCAACCACCTGAAATTCGCTAAACACAAACAGCTGAAAGACAAGACCGAGTTCTCCGTGCTGCATTACGCTGGACGGGTGAGTGGAACCACCATCCAATTGACTGGCTTAGGATTTCATCCCTAATTATAGCAGTTTCCACATGTGGGCGGGGCTATATCCAGGGGTTAAATTGGGCCGGAACGACCCGGAAGGGCGTTCCGGCACCCTCAGTAATTTGGAGAGGATAAAAATTTAGTTTTCTGCTTTTACCTGTAGCACAGTATAGACAGATGTACCCGTTCTGGACACGTCAGATGCCTCGACATAAGATTCGAGTGATAGAGAAGTGTGTGTGTGTGTGTATGTGTGTCTATGCGCACAGAGCACCTCGGCACTTGCCGCCCTGTCGCCTATGCCAGGAACTGCTACTGTCTACCCGTGAAAGTAGGAGGAGTTACTCTGGAGGTTATCGGGTAGTGACTTGTATAGGCATGAGTAGTAAAACACTACACGAAAATTATAATAATAAAAAAATTATTTTGAAATGAAACCATATCTCATTTGATGTTAATATGTGTGGCGCTGCTGTGTTTCTAGTAAGTACGAGACACAGCGAGTTTGTAATTGCAGCGCGAACACAATACTTTAATCTTTAGTGAATATACAGAGAAGAGTGAAAAAAAGACACACTCGTACACAAGGAGTCGTGCCCAAATCTCATTCTACACTAATCGTGTGTAATGTTATGCCCTATGAAGAGTGCAAACAAAGTGAACAGGAAGCCATTTGGAATTTGCCCTAACTAAAAGATTACGGATTTATTGGATCACGGGGAAGAAATGTGAGATCAATCTAAATAACGATAATTAAACATTAGTGTGTGTAAATAACTAAAAGTGAATGTGAAACATTAAATCACTGTTTAAAACTGTGCTGTTTCCTCCTAAATCCAGCAGAAAAGCAGTTTAGAAAAGAGAAAGAAACTTTAGCAGACAGTTGCTGCACTGCTGAAGAGTTTAGTGCCGGTAGAGACATGACTCCAGATAGAGACATTAATCAGGACGAGTCTGTGCGATCGCGTAACCAAATTCAGCATGGGTACTTGGGTACGGCACAGCTCGCTTGGCAGTGGAAATAGCAACAACGTGGAAGATTATGGGTAATTTGCTGAGCCGTGCCGCACTGTCAGGTGGAAAAACGCCATTAGTGGATGAATTCAAATCACTGTCAAGAGTTCCACCACCTTCCAAATTCCACTTTAACCCCTAGCTATATCAACACACCTATGCTGATTGACAAGGCCCATCAAGTTTCCTGTTTCTTGTGGCTCTTTTCTGTGTTCATACACTGTGCCCTCTAGTGGAGGAAACACACAATAACCGGAGTGTGTGTGGGGTGTTTACATCTACTAATATTCTGAAGACCTGTGTGTGTGTGTGTGTGTGTGTAACCCAGGTGGACTATAACGCTGTAGCATGGCTGACAAAGAACATGGACCCTCTGAATGATAACGTCACCACGCTGCTCAACAGCTCATCCAGTATGTTTGTGCAGGACCTGTGGAGGGACGGTGAGTCCACAATGAAGCCGCAGTCACACTAACTAGCTAGCTAGTTAACTTGTCAACCATAAACAATTATAAACAGTTATAGCATCCAGTCCAACCTTCTGACTGACGTTGTACCGCCGCCTCTTATTTGTTTTGGGGCGTATTATATAAAATCCTTACCTGCACACTGCTAAAATTAGAGCTTCCTCCATTTTGGATCTTCTAAGCTGCAGTCTTTTGTGCTACAATATGAAGGACCGCCTTTTCAGAAGTCAACAAGGCCAAAGCAGTTGTGCTATTGATTTATTTACACCGGAAGTCTGCAACAAGAAACAGTGGATTAGGGCAAATTCCATGAAATTGAATGTAATTTCGCTTGCAAAATTGCAGTGACATAAAGCAAGTGTGACGGGGCCTTTGCACACTTCAGTCAGGGCCGTTAGTGTAATGGACAGAAGCCTGAAGCGGTCTGACGCATGCAAAGAAACTTTTAGCACTATTCCAAAAACACGGCTAAATTCCAGAGCTAACTAAACATCATTCTGTAAAATTTAGTATTAAACATGACCTACAGAACATAGATCAACACTGTAACCTGGATGGGCTCCTTAAGGGTCCTTTTGTAAGAAGGACGCTGGGGGGGCACAGTCAGAACCAGGAAGTTAAAAAGCAGGCAATCAGTCTTACCAGTGTTTTGCCGTGGTGATGTTGTGGTAATAATGTTAAATATGATTCTTCCCCTCCCTTAGCGGACCGTGTGGTGGGATTGGAGACGATTGCGAAGATGTCGGACAGCTCCATGCCAAGTTCCTCTAAGACGAAGAAGGGAATGTTCCGCACCGTTGGCCAGCTCTACAAAGAGTCTCTTGCCAAACTGATGACCACGCTGCACAACACACAGCCCAACTTTGTTCGCTGCATCATCCCCAATCACGAGAAGAGGGTGTGTGTCCCCACAGAGCATGCCACGCTCACAGACTGAGCATTGCACACACACAACAACTAGAACACACAGAGGAGTGTTACTGTACTGAGTCAGTATCAGGTGTTAGTTGTTAAGGGACCACAACAATAAACACTGTGTGTTCTCTTCGGGGCAGGCGTGTATCACTGTTTACAATATTATCACAATACACTCACCGAGCACTTTATTAGGAACATGTACACCTTCTCATTCATGCAATTATCTAATCAGCCAATCGTGTG
>JAOUQW010000011.1:6980337-6992212 GCA_028565825.1 Olivaichthys viedmensis
ACTGTTAACTATTTCACATAGAAACTAGTTTTGGATTTGTTGAACACTTTTCTTGCTCACTGCATAATTCCATATGTTATTTCATACTGTTCATGTCTTCTTTATTATTCTAAACTAGTCGAAATGAAGAAAACCCTTCTATGAGCAGGGGGATGCACAAACTTTTCACTGGTAGTGTAGGCGCTCTAATACATTGGCAACTTTTTGAAGCGACGTTGCTATTTTTACAATGTGCGTCCCAAACGCTAGACTTCACGTTTAGTTACTAGAACATCGGCACAACTTTTGGCCCAAAATGAATTCCTTATGTTTCTCCCACAGCTGCTCAGAAAGTGTGCCACCTGTTGGGCATGAGCGTGACTGACTTTGTGCGCGCCATCCTGTCCCCCCGGATTAAAGTGGGCCGTGATTATGTGCAGAAGGCGCAGACGCAGGAACAGGCAGAGTTTGCAATTGAAGCTCTGGCCAAAGCCACGTATGAAAGGCTGTTTCGCTGGCTGGTCGCTCGGATTAACAAAGCTCTGGACAAGACCAAACGGCAGGGAGCCTCGTTCATCGGCATCCTGGACATCGCCGGCTTCGAGATCTTCGAGGTAACCGGATGTCCCAGTGTGGAAGTGTTCAATGCATCACTGTCGACTTGTAACCACCCGTTTCCAAAGAGGATTAAAATCAACACTGTATAACTGGCATATGTGATGTCATTATCTGTACTAGCATAACATAACGTTAACTAAATACCTTCAGTTTCTCATCAGTGTGCACACGTACAGGTGTCTGCTAATGGAGAAGATCTTACTTTTGCAGTGTTAATGGTGCATCCAGAATTCCTTTTCATTTCATACTAATAATGGTCATGATTTTAAATAGAATATCACTAGCTGTGATCATTTGTGCTGATGTATAACTTGTAATTCCCAGAAATTCTGACTGTATGTTTGTTCTATCCTACCTTTGCTGCAGTTGAACTCGTTTGAGCAGCTGTGCATTAATTACACTAACGAGAAGCTGCAGCAGCTCTTCAACCACACCATGTTCATCCTGGAGCAGGAGGAGTATCAGCGCGAGGGCATCGAGTGGAGCTTCATCGACTTCGGGCTCGACCTGCAGCCCTGCATTGACCTCATCGAGAGGCCCGTGAGTACAGGAAGAACCATATTTGTGCAGTGCAATAGTAATTTTAAAGGTTTAAATGGGAAGTTCTCCTTAGTGGCCATTTTCAAAAGGAATCTTTGTCTTTCCTGACCCTCTCCTCCTTCCTCAGGCGGGTCCTCCAGGTGTCCTGGCGCTGCTGGATGAGGAGTGCTGGTTCCCCAAAGCCACAGATAAGACGTTTGTGGATAAGCTGGTGCAGGAACAGGGGAACCATCCCAAATTCCAGAAACCAAAGAAGCTCAAGGATGATGCTGACTTCTGCATCATCCACTACGCTGGCAAGGTGAGGGGTGGCGTGAGGGGTGGCGTGTTAAATGGATGGTTGGTTGGGTGACTGGGTGGATCACCTATCTGTCTCACTCTCAGGTGGATTATAAAGCAGTAGAATGGCTGATGAAGAACATGGATCCTCTGAACGATAACGTAACAACGTTGCTCAATCAATCGTCAGACAAATTTGTGTCTGAACTCTGGAAAGATGGTAAGATTTAGATTTTGTTGTTTGAATGACAGCAAATCAGTTGACTAGAACAAGTTCTGTTCCAATCCTGTTTAATGTTCACTTCCCCTTGGCTGCCATTTTAAGGGCCTTTCCATGATTTCATTATCTCGAGTGAAGGTCATTAGACAAGTGTCTGATGAGGGATCAAGTCGACATCACTGTAAAATTCAAGAACTTGCACCTCCGTCTCTCTCTCTCTCTGTCTTTCTGTCTGTCTCTCCACACCTCAGTGGACAGAATTGTGGGGCTGGATAAAGTTGCAGGAATGGCGGAATCGGCCCACGGGGCATTTAAAACCCGTAAAGGAATGTTCAGAACCATCGGACAGCTTTACAAAGAGCAGCTCGCCAATCTGATGACCACGCTGAGGAACACCAACCCCAACTTCGTCCGCTGCATCATCCCCAACCACGAGAAGAAGGTACAAGAGGAGCAATCTGTGTGCTTAAAGACCTGTGGATGCAGGGGCGCGTTCAGAGATCTGCTTAGAACATTTCTAGAACCTGCAGAATGAGGCTAGGCCTCGCGTGCAGGTGCTTAATCGTGTTCGTGCAAGATTAACTTGATAGAACCCTAGTTTCTATGGCGTATGTAGTGCCTGAATGCAGCATAATGAGCCCGGCTCTGTTCTGTCCAACTGCTTTTAAAGAAATGGGAAGAGGAGGAGAGGTGCATGAAGGAGGAGCGTAATCAATTTAAAGATTAGAATATCTACTGACGTGTATAGTGACGCTGCAGCAAGTACAAAACACTTTCTTTCCTCTTCATCCCTTCTGTCCCTCCACCTTTCTTTCTCTTGCTCAGGCAGGTAAACTGGAACCTCACCTGGTTCTAGATCAGCTGAAGTGTAACGGTGTGCTTGAGGGAATCAGGATCTGCAGACAGGGCTTCCCCAACCGCATCATCTTCCAGGAGTTCAGACAGAGGTGTGTACACCCACCCTTTCCTTTTCCTTTCACCCTTTTTCTTTTCTTGCCTGCCTCATGAGCACATTCTTCACGTTGTGATGTTAATTGAATGTCCTCTCCAGTGTTCTGCTGATGATCCATATGCACAGTAACCTTTTGCCTTCTTGGGGCATGAATAAAGTGTAATTGTGGAACCTTCGACCTTTTAGCACCTCATGTGCTACACGTGTGCAGGCCTTGTTTTAGTAGTTTTATTTCTTATCTTTCAGATATGAGCTGCTCACTCCGAACGCGATCCCTAAAGGCTTTATGGACGGCAAACAGGCCTGCGTGCTGATGGTGGGTTTGTTTCTGAAGAAATGACATGAAAAATACAATATAAAATCAAAGACCAAGCACTGGATCAGTTTTAATCCCTGCGCTTAAGTCACGTTGTGGCGCGTTGCCACACGTCTGTGGGTTATTTTTATGGGTCATGCATACAACCTTTCAGCCACCAAGACCATTAAGGAGTCATGTTAGAACCGAGGCTGTGTGTTCTAGCGTTTTGGGCAGAGCCTTAAAAGAACGCTGACCAGTTTAGACATGAACTCTAGCGTTCAGTCCAGAGCGGTTTTGTCCCATTTATATATATTTAATTCCTCTCCTCCTCTCCTCAGATCAAAGCTCTGGAATTGGACTCCAATCTGTACCGGATCGGACAGAGTAAGGTGTTTTTCCGTGCCGGAGTTCTGGCTCACCTGGAGGAAGAGCGCGACATCAAAATCACTGACGTCATCCTGAAGTTCCAGGCCTGGTGTCGCGGCTACGTCGCCCGCAAGTACGTCACCAGTTTAATCCACGCCTTACACAAGTGATCATTTTCACTCATTAAGTTCTATAATTGGCCTTTATCTATTAAAGTACCTGAAGATCTTCTAGCAGACTAGATGGATGGATGGTCTTGCTCAAGCAACCATCAGTAGGCAGTCCTGGTATTACTACCTGCAGCTCGCTAGCACAGAACTAGGTGCGTGTCTGTCTGTTTGCAGGGCGTTTGCTAAGCGGCAGCAGCAGCTCACGGCGATGCGAGTGATCCAGAGAAATTGTGCTGCTTATCTAAAGCTCAGGAACTGGCAGTGGTGGAGACTCTTTACCAAGGTGAGACACCGGTGTTTGTTTGTGTGTGTATGTTTTTTTCTTGTGTGTGTGTGTGTGTGTGTGGGGCCTGTTCGAATACTATTTAAATTTTCATAATATATACTGTATTTATTTGAAAGCAAAATTGGAATGTTTAAGATCTCATGTTCTGCTTATAGTTATTTAATGCAAGTCTATAGAAACCTTTTTGGCTAAATGAGGAAAAGGGGTCTGAAGTTAATTTACCTGTTGTAGGTTAAGCAGTATGCATGTGTGTTTACCTGTTACAGGTGAAGCCCCTCCTCCAGGTGACACGTCAGGAGGAGGAGCTTAGTCTGAAGGACGAGGAGCTTCAGAAAGCCAAAGACTCAGCACAGAAATATGAGACGGAGCTGAAAGACATCTCACTGAAACACACACAGGTGAGGAGACACGTGTGTTAAAACACAATTTGGGACACAGCCGGTCAGACATTCAGAGACACCCTGTAGTGTTTAGGAAGTCTGCACTTGATGGTTTTAACACTCGATTTGGGACACAGCCAGTCAGACACTAAAGGTGCTGAAACCATTAAGCACCAATTATGTACTAACAATGCTCTACTTTATATATTCTATATGTTCTGTATATTTTATATATTATGATGTGTTGTTTAGCTGGTGGAGGAGAGGAACGCGCTGCAGGAGCAGCTGCAGGCTGAGACGGAGCTTTACGCCGAGGCGGAGGAGATGCGGGTGCGTTTAGCCGCTAAGAAGCAGGAGCTAGAGGAGATTCTGCACGAGATGGAAGCGCGGCTGGAGGAGGAGGAGGAGCGCAGTGCCGCCCTGCAGGTCGACAAGAAGAAGATCCATCAGCAGATCCAGGTGTGTTACATATATACAGTGACATGGCGATAAGAAGGGAAACCTCATTCACGTGCTTTACTTATATAAACCTATCACATCACATAAAGAACCCGATGTGACCATCGTTTACACAGCGTGCCTTCCTCACTTTGATCGGGAATATTCTTTTACATTAACTATATTTTATTATCCAAATGTATCCTATCAGCTACTAAGGAAATGATGACGATATTCTCTCGTTAACAAGAAAAAAAACGATGTTGGTGTTTTTATCGTGATCAGCAGGAGTGAAAGTGTGTGTTCAGTGTAAGATTGTGTTGATGGTGCTGGTGTGTGGTGGTGATGTTGATGATGATGTTGGATGTTCAGGAGCTGGAGGAGCACCTGGAGGAGGAGGAAGATGCGCGGCAGAAGCTGCAGCTGGAGAAGGTCACCTGTGAGGGGAAGATCAAGAAACTGGAAGACGACATGCTGGTGATGGAGGACCATAACAACAAACTGCTGAAGGTAGGACGTTTACAGTTAGGATCTGTCCTAATCCTGTTTTAACACTCTCCCTCGTCCGCTTCCCCTAGGTTAAGTCCCCTTGGCCGTCATCTTAAGAGCTGTTCCATTACTCAGGTGAAGTGCGTGAGATAAGGATGTGTTAGATAAGGGATCAAGTCGAAATCACTGAGGCAGTTTCCTTTTTTTAAATGGCAGATGAAGCTGTTTGAGTGTAAACAGGAGCAATAAACTACTTCATATTTTAAAACTCTAACATGTGATTTGTGTGAGTCTTTATACACAGTTAAAAGAAAAACACTGCACACATTACATTACACAAAGGACATTTCCTCATCTACATTATTATATATTAGTAGTTAGTAAACCTGTTAGTTTACACACTAGTTATTAACAAACCAATATGACTCTTGCTACCGAGGTCGAGTGTTTTCCTGCTGAACAATCCACTCCAATACACACTCCTCCTCTAGGGCTGAAAATGCACACTTGTGTGATGCAGGTGATACACCCTCCTTTAGGGGAAGTGGACAAGGGCACACTGCGAACAGAACTCAACTCAGTGTGTGTGTGTGTGTGTGTGTAGGAGAGAAAGCTGTTAGAGGAGCGTGTGGCTGATTTCAGTTCTAATCTGGCTGAAGAGGAGGAGAAATCTAAAAACCTGACCAAGCTGAAGAACAAACACGAGTCTATGATCTCAGACCTGGAAGGTGTGTGGGATTATTATTATTATTATTATTATTAATAATAATAATATAAATGCTAATTGTATAAATGTAAATAATAACAAATGTGAATTGCGGTGTTGACCTTTAACCCACAGTGCGTTTGAAGAAAGAGGAAAAGACGCGTCAGGAGCTTGACAAGCTCAAAAGGAAGCTGGAGGCGGAGTCAAACGACATGCAGGACCAGATCGCAGACCTGCATGCGCAAATTGCTGAGCTAAAGGCTCAACTCGCTAAGAAGGAGGAGGAGCTACAGGCCGCACTCGCACGGTAACACACTTGCACCCTATTCCCTAGTCCCTACTCCCTACACATTAGAGTCAGAGCAGTATGACAGAGTACCACTGCAAATCACACGCTAGAGTTTACACACACTTTTACTCTGTTCTAAACCACCTGAACATCATCTCTGTAATGTCAATATAATTTAATTTTATCATACTGAAGCGTGCACATGAAGTTTCAGGTTGGAAAATCCATAAACATGGAGAACATGGACTGTGTTTGTCACTTTAATACCACACTGTGGGTGTGTGTCTGCAGGCTGGAGGACGAGACAGCGCATAAGAACAACGCGCTGAAGAAGATCCGCGAGCTGGAGGGTATCATATCAGACCTGCAGGAGGACCTGGAGTCAGAACGAGCCGCCCGAAACAAAGCGGAGAAGACCAAGAGAGACCTAGGGGAGGAGCTGGAGGCTCTAAAGTCTGAGCTGGAGGACACGCTGGACACCACGGCCACGCAGCAGGAGCTCAGGCTAGTGAAGCATCATCACAGCTTTACTGTAATATCACATAAAGTAGTCAAACAGGAACCTCCTCCTGAACGGAACCCACGTGTAGTGACATATGGTAGAACTGATTATGGTCACATACTTGCGCAGGGTAGGCATTAGTGATATCTGACGGTGTTGTACTTCCTGTAGGGCGAAGCGTGAACAGGAAGTGAACCTGCTGAAGAGGGCAATAGAGGAGGAGAGCCAAAACCACGAGGCTCAGGTGCAGGAGATGAGACAAAAACACACACAGGCTGTGGAGGAGCTCACAGAACAGCTGGAACAGGCCAAGAGGGTGTGTAATACCACTCCTGTTTTGGTAGTCTTGTGTTGGCTTTGTGTGATTATCTTGGGCTTTGGTAGGGTGCCATATTAATGAAACATCTCTATTGATTATAATTATGTGTTATTTCTGCATTGTGTAGGTGAAGACTAACCTGGAGAAGGCAAAGCAGGCTCTGGAGAAGGAGACATCAGAGCTGACGGTGGAGATCCGTTCGCTCTCTCAGTCCAAACAAGACATAGAGCACAAGAGGAAGAAGGTGGAGGGACAGTTAGCCGATCTACAGTCTCGCTTCAACGACAGCGAGAAACAGAAAGCCGAGCTCGGAGAGCGAGTGTCCAAAATCACAGTGAGACACACACGCGCACACACACATCAGCGCTATCATTTCTTACCGTTAAAGATGTCCTTCTGAGAATCATTTCACCAAGTGCATTTTACAATAATGATGATAAAATATCTGAATGATTTCATCCAGTTTTTGCCTTCAGACGCTAACAATGGTCGCGACACTTGTCATGGGTATGACGTCACACAGAGAAGATTAAATAAAGGCATTAGAATTGCAACATTTTGGCCCGCAATAATTCATGTATATTTTGTACTAAACACTTCTCTCCCAGTTCATCATGTCTCCACTTTCAGAGATACTAGAAGGCACAAAGAAATTCAGATGTGTAAAACCATGTGTACATTCTGTCCCATTTATAAATCCCAACCGGTGTGAGATCGTGTACACAAGTGTGAGCTTCGGGTCTCCTTCCAGAACTTACCATAAATGGTTCCTAAAACGCCCATTTTGTTTATTCATGAGTTCATATGCATATAAATGGGCCACGGTTCTCATTGCATCAGTTTGTAGAAACACCGGTGGAACAATACCTAAAGCAACAGGAACTTTCATAGGAGACATACCTTATCTCTTCCCCAAAATGCTGCCTACCTATGGAGCCTCCTCCCGAATCGAACGCAGAGGGAGAGATTATATTTTGAAGTGTCAATGATGCCAATATTATGTGTGTCGAATATTGCGATATACCCCATTATGGGAATATGCATATTTCCTGCAGTAAGAAGTTGTGTTCCGCAGGTGGAGCTGGAGGGTGTCACTAACCTCCTGAACGAGGCCGAGGGAAAGAACATTAAGCTGAATAAGGATGTGACCAGTCTGAGCTCTCATCTCCAGGACACACAGGTACACACACACACCTGTCATCATAAGGATCCCTGGCATGTAGAGGGGCTCAATGTCCATCAGTATTGTTTATGTTGAGATGAATCTGAGAGAAATGTGTGCGTGTAGGAGCTGCTGGCGGAAGAGACGCGTCAGAAACTACAGTTCTCCACTAAACTGCGTCAGATGGAGGACGAGAGGAACAGCCTGCAGGAGCAACTGGATGAGGAAACTGAGGCCAAAAGGAACGTCGAGAGACACGTCTCCACCCTCAACATCCAGGTCAGATCATCATTATCATAATAATATTTTTTTATCGTAGTGGACACAGAGGCAAGAACATGTAAATACAGCAGGTACAGGTAACAAGGGCAGGTAAAGGTAACAAGGGCAGGTACAGGTAGCAGGGGCAGATACAGGTAACAAGGGCAGGTACAGGTAGCAGGGGCAGGTACAGGTAACAAGGGCAGGTACAGGTAACTCACGCAGGTACAGGTAACAAGGTCAGGTACAGGTAACTCACGCAGGTACAGGTAACAGGGGCAGGTACAGATAACTCACGCAGGTACAGTTAACACGGGCAGGTACAGGTAACTCACACAGGTACAGGTAACAAGGGCAGTTACCCGTAACAGGGACAGGTACCCGTAACAGGGGCAGGTACAGGTAACAAGGGAAGGTACAGGTAACAAGGGCAGGTACAGGTAACTCATGCAGGTACAAGTAACAAGGACAGGTACAGGTAACACACTCAGGTACAGGTAACACACGCAGGTACAGGTAACCAGGACAGGTACAGATAACTCACAGAGGTACAGGTAACAAGGGCAGGTAAAGGCAGGTACAGGTAACAGGGGCAGGTACAGATAACTCACGCAGGTACAGGTAACAAGGGCAGGTACAGATAACTCACGCAGGTACAGGTAACAAGGGCAGGTACAGATAACTCACACAGGTACAGATAACTCACGCAGGTACAGATAACTCACGCAGGTACAGGTAACAAGGGCAGGTACAGATAACTCACGCAGGTACAGGTAGACAAGGGCAGGTACAGATAACACAGGCAGGTACAGGTAACACGGGCAGGTATAGATAACTCACGCAGGTACAGGTGGACAAGGGCAGGTACAGGTAACACGGGCAGGTACAGGTAACACGGGCAGGTACAGATAACTCACGCAGGTACAGGCAACAAGGGCAGGTACAGGTAACACCGGCAGGTACAGGTAACACGGGCAGGTACAGATAACTCACGCAGGTACAGGTAACAAGGGCAGGTACAGGCAACAAGGGCAGGTACAGGCAACAAGGGCAGGTACAAGCAACAGGGGAAGGTACAGGTAACAAGGGCAGTTGCAGGTAACTCAGGCAGGTACTAGGAAAAAGGGACTAGAAAACATAGGACTAGGAAACAAGAGACTGGGGAAAACAAGAAAGACAGACCAACTAGCAAATAAGGTAATAGAAAAACAAGGGAGTAGCGTAACGAGCGTATAGGTTAGGGAAACAGAACAAGGCACTAGAGTGAATAAGGAAGAGAATAGAAGGAGGGATAGAATATAGAAAAGGTGGGATAAGAGGGAGAACTCTGAAGTGTTTATGTAAAACATTTCTTACACTGTCTTTGGTGTCCCGTGTCCCAGCTATCGGACTTTAAAAAGAAACTGGACGAGATGTCAGGGAACGTGGAGCTACTGGAGGAAAGTAAGAAAC
Organism: Olivaichthys viedmensis; assembly: GCA_028565825.1. Lineage (NCBI taxonomy): Eukaryota > Metazoa > Chordata > Actinopteri > Siluriformes > Diplomystidae > Olivaichthys > Olivaichthys viedmensis. The sequence continues at coordinate 6,990,044 of JAOUQW010000011.1, forward strand.
GTCTGCAGAAAGACTTGGAGGCGTCCAACACTCAGCTGGAGGAGAAGTCTTCCGCCTACGAGAAGCTAGAGAAGACCAAGAACAGACTGCAGCAGGAGCTAGAGGACATTCTGATGGACCTGGACAACCAGAGACAGCTCGTGTCCAACCTGGAGAAGAAGCAGAAGAAGTTCGACCAGGTGCTCTTTTCAGCCATTTCACTTACAAAGCACACTGTCTGTCTGACTGTCTGTCTGTCACACTAACACACTTGTGATGCTTGATGTGTGTTCAGATGCTGGCAGAGGAGAAGAGCGTGTCGTGTAAGTATGCGGAAGAGCGAGACTGTGCGGAGGCGGAGGCACGGGAGAAGGAGACGAAGGCGTTGTCGCTGGCAAGAGCGCTGGAGGAGGCGCAAGACTCACGGGAGGAGCTCGAGAGAGCCAACAAGGCTTTACGTGCCGAGATGGAGGATCTGATAAGCTCCAAGGACGATGTGGGCAAGAACGTGAGTCTCGCTGCGGTAACTCTGTACCATAAACACCTTTAGGAACACACCTAAACAACACACAGCAAGGAGTAAACATACACACACTGGGATAACTGAACAGGTTACAGGTGAGAATAATCTATGTGCATAAGAAGCAGTGACGTACTTTCACTTTAATTTATACCAGCACTTTTACTTCCTGTCTAGGTTTTAGCGGCTATGAATATTAACACGGCTATGTTCTGTACCTTTGTGCTCTGTTTCATTAAGACATAACTGTAATTATTTTTATTCTTTCTGCAAGGATTGTTGTGCCTTTTTTTTCTTTCGCTGCCGTTAAATGCCCATCGGGAGCACGCACTCGACAGATGCCAGGAAATGCATCACCTCTTAAATATGGCTCCATTGTTGTTACAGCCATGAAGCTGTGCTGTACTTAAACCCCAAAAAGTTTAAACACACTTATGACAGTGTAATGACTGGCGGGCAGTCGAGGAAGAGACAGATGGCAGACCTGTTTCAGGAGCTGAGATTTTATTTATCTTTTTTTTTCCACCCTTTTCAGGGGTGCTTTTCAGCGTAGTGAGCTCAAAGAAAAACATAAACAAAACAAAAAGAGGATATCAGCGATTTCCGGTTTCGGTTTGTCACGCTGGCGTCGCTCATCGACGTGCTCCTCTCTCTCCGAGATCCGGCGCCTACTGAGAGACACAGAGGCATATAAATAGGCATCCGGAAATCATCCACAGGTGAGAGTACTCACGCGATTACCTGTCAGCTCGCCGTGACCGCGCCCTCCGTCCTCTGCCGACGCTCGGCCACGCCCCCCGCTGCCACAGACAGTTTACAAACTTTCTCCAAACTGCTGTTGTCAGTTTCCTCTTGTAAAGTGGCCAAGTGGATATTCTGATCTGCAACATCCCTGTGGCAACAAAATTCTTACTGACCTAAAACATCACCCGAATACTTGGAACAACTATTTGAAGGTTAAAGTGATAGCTTGATTTGTTCATTTTATTTAATGTCCCTTGTAATGGGACTCTTGGTAAATCATATATATATATATAAAAAACAATAAACCTGAATTATACAAGATTATACTTTTCACTAATATTATCATAATCCAAACTAATTTCTCCACCATAGACCATGTCTCCAAGAAAAAGGTTTTGTCATAATTGTCATGAACTCTGTGATAAGTGGAATCCCTGTCTTTGCAGCTCAGTACATTGTAAGCCCTGGATATCAAAGACATCATGTCTATGAATGACATCATTTTTATCTGGTGTGGTGTAAAGGCATCTCTCGTATCTCTCTCAGGTGTCCTTAGAGACTTTGTCAGCTATAATTCTATACAGAGTTTTGGGGATGCCTAGACCTGATACTGAGTGTCTGTATCGGGGCCAGAAACAGGAAAAATGGGATCAGTGCATTTCTACAGAATTCTCTCTGCTACAGTCACTGACCTTCTGTCTTCTACAAACAAAGTTCTCTAAGTGGGGTCCAGGGATCCTCAGGGATTTGTGACATATCGCCAGAGGGTCCATGATTCGCTCTTTTTTTAATGAAGTTAAAGTGGTGTAGATCACCATCAACCACTATCAAAAGTAATTATAGTATACTAATATATATATATATATACAGTCAAGCCGGAAAGTCTGCACACCCCTTTCACCTTCTCCACATTTCATTACATTACA
>JAOUQW010000011.1:6999312-7014249 GCA_028565825.1 Olivaichthys viedmensis
AGCTTGGTGGAGCTGAGGTTTGAACCCACGACCTTCTGATCAGTAGCCCAGTGCCCTAACCACTGAGCCACCACTGCTGTCCACAGGGACTGGAAACAAGGAAACTATGGACTGGAAACAGGGAAACTATGGACTGGAAACAGGTAAACTAGGGACTAATACCAAAAAAACAGCATCTCGGGTTACATCAAGGTCCTTAAGAGTAGTTTCTGTTTTTATAGAATAGTTCTTTATCAGAATTTATGTCTTTTACACAGTCTTCCATTTTGTGTAGCTGCTGTAATCTGTTTGAACTGATAAATATAAGTGTGTATCATCATCAGTATAGAAGTGAAAGCCTACATTATGTTTGTGAATTACATGTCCATATATGGATATAAAGAGAGAATAATAGAGGGCCTAAAACAGAACCTTGTGGGACACCAAGGCTGAAGACTGGAGACTGTGTGTGTGTGTTTGTGTGTGTGTGTATGTTCGTCAGTGTCAGCTGCCTTCCGAATGAGACACACTTTATCTCAGGAGCACAAGATAAGCTCCCTACTTAGGGAGCCTCCTCCTGAAAAAAAAACACATTTTGAAACATGACGATAATTGTCACATCTTGGTGTATCGTATAACTGATTATTGGTACGTGTCTGTTGAGATGCTGTGATGTTACTGCTCTCACAGAGGAAACACGTAATTATGTGTGTGCAAGTGTGTGTGTGTTTGTGTGTGTGAGTGAAATCGCTTCCTCTAAAACTTTAGGAGATAACATCACAGCTGGGTGTTCCACTCACTCAGACACTCGTCTCCGTCTTGGTCGTATGCTGCTCGCGTGTGTGAAACAGATTTATGTTTGTGAGTGTGTGTGCGTGAGTGTGTGAGTACGTGTGTGTGTGTGTGTGTGTGAGAGTGTGTGTGTGGTGTTGAGTGTCGACATGGTGTTCAGGCGCTGGATCGTTTGTGGTGGAGCACTGGGTAAGAAATATTAAGACTATTATTATTAAATATGATGTTGTCAGGTTCCTGTGCTGTTAGTTTGTTATTAAAATGTGATGAATGATGTTAGAATCGTTTAATCAGAGGTGGGCGGAATTTAAGCAAGTCATCCAAATAACGATTAGGGTAAAAGTGTCTGGTAAAAAGATGACTTGAGTAACGCTTCACTCGTTACACACGATCAGATTTACATTTCAGCAGTAATGATGATGATGATGTTGATGAACAAATAGAGACAAACATATTCAAACTATTTTAATAACCACATGTATTACATCATACAGAAGGTCTGTGTTAGAACATTAGCATGAGGCACAACACTCTGCTAGCTAGGTAACATGACTAATGTTATAAATATAGACTAGATAAAGGAAAACTAGGGATTAGGGAGAATAATAGATTAATACAATTTTAGGGATTAGGGACTAGGGAGGATAATAGATTAATACAGTTTTTATGGACAACCAATTAGGAAGTTAGAAAAATAGGGACTAAAAACAAGTACACTAGGGACTACTGTGCAATAATGTTCACATTAGCATTCTCTGCTTGCTAATGTTCGCCTTTAACGTTATTATAGACCAAACCACAACTTTATGTAACATGTATTTCTTAAATTCGATGATTAAATTCGAGTCACTGTTTCCTCCATAAATTCATCGTTAAGGTGAAAACTAAAATGTACACAATTTCCCTTTGGCCCAAATTTAGTCGATCAGCCAAGACTGAAGTTCTGCTTCTTTAGTTTTGTACTGGAACTATGAGGCTAATGTAGCTAACAAGTAATGGAAGTTTTGGCTGATCGACTACATTTGGAGTAAGAGGGACATTTTGTTAATTAATTTTAAGTTGAACTGTTCCTTTAATATTGCATAGTATTCTCTGCTTGCTAATGTTATCAATTAGCATTATGAAAGAACGACACAACTTACTTCAAATTCTCAGGAGAGAATACTTTTACAGTATGTGACCTGTGAAGCCCTGCCCCCTCTGAGTCACTGTTTGCCCAGCCCACTCTGAGTCACTGTTTGCCCCGCCCCCTCTGAGTCACTGTTTGCCCTGCCCCCTCTGAGTCACTGTTTGCCCCGCCCCCTCTGAGTCACTGTTTGCCACGCCCCGTCCTGTTTCCTTCACATAACCGGAGTAATGAGAATAAACGACACTAAAATTGATGTGAAATTTTTCTACGTAACAAATATAAAACTGTAGAAATTGTTAAAAGTTGAAGGTGTTTTCGTGTTTAGACGAGAGACATATAAACATTTTAGAACCGTATCATCACTAACAAAATCATTAGCTAGTTTAATTAACTACATTGTTCAGTAGTAGACTTTAATTTCATACAGCTGGTAATTAGTTAAACTATTTTATTGGCTGAGTAGCGCTGATAAATGCTATTTTATTTTATTAACATACACAAATAATATTAGTCTTTAAACTCACTGTGGTCTCCAGTCAGAATGTTAGAAACTGCACCAAAAGAAATTAAATATGTGGTCATTTTTTTGGTCCGATGTCCGCTAACATTAGCTAAACTCTGAGCTACATACAGTGTTTTGGACACAACACTCCACAGAGTTCATTGCAGGAGTGTCGACTTTTAATGTGAGTCTTTTTCAGATTATAGATTTTTTTTAGATTAGTCGTATGTACATTGGACGTGTGAATTTAATCTTAATGCCGCTACTTTTAAAAGCATTAAAAGCATTGTTTACACCAGCGACATTCTGCAGCATGGAGAAGCTACTCAGTGATGTAAGGTGTGACCTCATAGTGACATCACAGAAATGGAGAACCAAAAACACTAAAGAATCTCTAGTAAACAAAACATTAATCGAATTAAAATATGAAAACAAATGTAGCGGAAAGTAAAATAGCTACGAATAAAAGTGCAAATGCATTTGTCTTTACAAATTTAGTCTAAAGGTGTTCAGAAAGTTACTTAAGTAACAGTATTAGAGAAACTGTAGCGTAATATTACTCTTCTCATGTCTCAGTATTTAATCCTGTGTGTGTGAGTGTGTGTATGTGTATGCAGTGGTGTGTGTGTGTGTGAGTGTGTGTGTGTGTGTGTGTGAGAGAGAGTGTGTATGTATGTATGTATGTGTGTGTGTATGTGTGTGTGTGTGTGTGAGTGTGTGTGTGTGTGTATGTATATGTGTGTGTGTGTGTGTGAGTGTGTGAGAGAGAGTGTGTATGTATGTACGTATGTATGGTATGTATGTGTGTGTATGTATATGTGTGTGTGTGAGTGTGTGCGTGTGTGTGAGTGTGTATATGTGTGTATGTGTGTGTGTATGTATGTGTATGTGTGTGTGTATGTATGTGTGAGTGTGTGTGTGTATGTGTGTGTATGTATGTATGTATGTGTGTGTGTGAGTGTGTGTATGTATGTGTGTGTGAGTGTGTGTGTGTATGTATGTGTATGTATGTATGTGTGTGTGAGTGTGTGTATGTAAGTGTGTGTGTGTGAGTGTGTGCATGTATGTGTGTGTGTGTGTATGTATGTGTATGTATGTATGTATGTGTGTGAGTGTATGTATGTACTGTATGTGGATGTATCTGTGTGTATGTGTGTGCAGTGGTGGCTCAGTGGTTAAGGCTCTGGGCTACTGATTGGAAGGTTGTGAGTTTGAGTCCCGCTTCCACCAAATTGCCACTGGGTCTATGAGCAAGACCCATAACCTTCAACTGCTCAACTCAATTGTAAGTCGCTTTGGATAAAAGTGTGTGTGAACACTTCACAATGACTAAATTTTAACCAAATAATCAGAGACAGAGGCTCCCTGTGAAACACGTAGTGCACTACATAGGGTGTGAAAGCCATTATTTTATACCCTACTTGGTGCACTTCTATAGGAAGGGGAAAGTGTGTGTATTTCATATTTAGCTGCTCTGGTTCTTTAAGTTGTTCTGATTCTCAGGACATGAGATTCTCGTGAGATTCTTTGTTAACCCTAACCCTAGCCCTAACCCTAGTTTAATGGCTCCTGAGTTCTGAAACCGAGAATATTGAGTGTAAAAATGAGACCCAGGTTCTGAGAGTTTAAACCTGAAGTGTGGAATTACTGTACTGTAGAAATAAATGAAAATATTACAGACGTGTCATTAATTAACTTTATTACTGGTATTAATCTTGTTACTGAGGGTTGTTCTCTTTTGCAGTCAATGTTTGTAAAACCACATCCTGCACCGTGGCGAAACTGAACTCTCAGGGTTTATAACAGAAACTTATCATGATTCTGCAAAAAATAATAAAACACACACACACACACACACACAGAGGAATGTGTTTACTACACTACACATTATGTGCATCCTCCTACGACTGCTGGATTTTAAATTTGAAATGTTTTAAAGCGGCTTTGAGGGAATACACAAGGAAACGACTGCATTTCCTGTGCTGACACACACATACACACACACACACACACACACACACACACACAGGAAATGTGCATGATTGTCATATTACAACATTGATTTTGTTATTTTCAGAGTGCACTCCAGACCACGCAACTCCACCCAGCGCACCCAAACCCAAAACTCAGGATGGAGGAGTGAGAGTGAGTATCACACTAACACCTCATTAAAGCTGCTCTAAGTGATGTTAGCAATCATTCTAAGTCTTGCTAACTTCTGGCAGTTAGAGTCCACCCCCCTTTAGTCCCACCCTGTGTCCACACCTCTGTTCAAAGCCCCTCCCTCCAAACACACGCACATGCACAGTGCAGTGGTATGATGATGTAGTATCGTGACACAGGAAGTGCTGATGTGGGTGCAGCCAATCACAGACGTGATACACAACAGAGCTTCCTCACTCACTTCCTATTGGCTGTACACATACTGAAACTCTGTCTGTGATTGGTGGATGGTAAAACCTCTTTCACGTCAGACCCAGTGTTATTGTAATTGACGCCTGGAGAAGGTGCGCTGAGGTTAGAACAGTTATAAATCTGTTATAACAACTGTTTCTTTCTTGAACTTCCTTGAAGTGTAGAGAACCCAGCCGCAAGAAAACAAAGCTTAAGTTACGTGTGTCCACCTAATGATTTTGTCACCGCACCGCGTCTCTTTACTTGCCAAGGTGGACGTGTCAATGACGTTTCTATGGGTGTGGTATGAAATAAATAATATTGAATATTGCTGTTTGTTATTTCATCGTTCTATTTATCATTATGTCAAAGTGTAAGAATAAATTCTTGAATAAATAAATGCGGCTGTTTTCCTTCATGCGTCTGTCGTCCACTTACTCAAACTCACGAGCAAGCGATCAAGCTAGCATTAGCAAGCAACCTAATGAGCTTCATATGATTTAAACGTTGTAATAATGTTTAGTTATTATTTTAAATAATACAATAAAATCGATGAGATTTGTAATATGAGGTTGAGGAACTCGGTTTTGTTGTCAGTCATTTCGAACACCAGCCTGTCCTCGCCTGATTGGCAAGACACAATTCAATTGCATAAATTTGCGCTCCCCTGTGTCAGGCTGCAGGCTAGGTGGATGCAAGTGCGGGCTGGCGGGGAGAAGGCAGGTGTCACTAAGTACCAGAGGATTTGGCAGTTTCGGAGTTAGGGGACAGGCGTGAGGTCGGGCGATGAGCAGACAGGATTTCCTAGGCTGAGGCAGTAGCGGTAGTCGGTAAATCCAGTTCGGGGTCATACACGGAGAGGCAGTCAGATAAACGCTTGGTAAGGTGCTTTTCATGGCAAACAATACTGAGCACTAATGGTTGTGTGTCTGGGGTTTTTGAAGGGAAGACGGGATTGTGTACAGCTGTGTGTGGGTTGATGCAAACGGGGAACAGGTGTAGCGGATTTAGAATCCCGGCGAACCCGATTGCGGAAGTGCTCTCGCGGAGCTGTGCGGGGGATTCTGGGAGTTGTGGTCCGGGGCTGCCGACGTGTGTGTGACACCCTGAATGTTGCTGCCACACGATGAGCCAGATTTCACCACACCGCTAACATTATCCCCCGGGTAGATTCGTTTGTCTCCGCCGAAATTAACAGGATGCTGTGCAGCAAACTTTACTGTAAGAATGAGAGAAATCAAACAGGAAGTAAACATCAGGCCCAGACTGTGGCTGTGTCTCAAATCACACACGTCTATAATATTATAGCTGATGTGTAACAGAACTGTCGTGTCACACTGAGAAACACAGACTGAGGTTCAGTAAAAAAAGTGATGGTGTGGAGTGATGGACACTTCTGCACTTTTTTCCATCATGCACCACAGAACAGAAGTGGCGTGGTTCAAAGCAGATAAGATGGAAGAAGATGCCATGATGCACTTTAACCATGACACTGAGACGATTATCACTCAGAGAATTTACTTCATTAAAGTATCATATTTAATTATGTTTCTGTGTTTTTCTCTCAGGCGAAAATAAAACGTCGTCTTCAGGGCGGAGCTCAGAGGAAACTGAGCAACACACAACCTAACACAGTGCTGAGTCTGGGCGCAGCACGGTCTGTCTGTGTGTGTGTCTGTCTGTCTGTCTGTCTGTGTGTCTGTCTGTCTGTCCTTCTGTCTGTCTGTGTGTTTGTCTGTCTGTCTGTGTGTCTGTCTGTCTGTCTGTCCCTCTGTCTGTTTGTCTGTCTGTGTGTCTGTCTGGCTCTGTCTGTCTGTGTGTCTGTCTGTGTGTCTGTCCCCCTGTCTGTTTGTCTGTCTGTGTGTGTCTGTTCTGTCTCTCTTTCTCTGTTTGTCTGTCCCTCTGTCTGTCTCTCTTTCTCTGTCTGTTCATCTGTCTGTCTTTCTATCTGTCTGTGTGTCTGTCTGTGTGTCTGTCCCTCTGTCTGTTTGTCTGTCTGTGTGTGTCTGTTCTGTCTCTCTGTCTCTCTTTCTCTGTCTGTCCCTCTGTCTGTCTCTCTTTCTCTGTCTGTTCATTTGTCTGTCTTTCTGTCTGTCCCTTTGTCTCTCTCTCTTTCTCTGTCTGTCTGTCTCTGTCTGTGCATCTGTCTGTCTCTGTCTGTCCCTCTGTCTCTCTCTCTTTCTCTGTCTGTCTATCTGTCTATCTGTCTCTGTCTCTGTCTGTGCATCTGTCTGTCTCTGTCTGTCCCTCTGTCTCTGTCTGTCTGTCTCGCTCTGTCTGTCTGTCTGTCTAGTGAAGCCCTTTATTCCCCAGTCACGTTTAAGCTCATGCGTGTTTCTGTGTCTGTGAATGTGTGTGTGTGTGTGTGTGTGCGTGTGTGTGTGTGTGTGTGTGTGTGTGTATCAGGTTCGGTTCTCGTGACTCTCTCTCGGTACCAGTGAGTGCGGCGGAGAGTCTGGACCTGAGTTCGGACCGTACCACTGTGATCCGGCCGGTGCACAGCTCCATCCTCGGAGAGAAGTACTGCTTTGAGGTGATAAACTCAGACAGTAATCACTGCTTCGGCTGCAGCTCGGCCGCTGAGAGAGACAGGTGGATCGAGAACCTGCGGCGCTCCGCTCAGCCCAATAAGGTACCTCAGTTCAGCAATGATAAAAACACCCTGCATTTAAAATTCACGATTCTTAAACAAAACAGTGAAACATAAATCGTAACCTGACGTTCTGAGTGAAACAGACTCAGTGTTTCTATGCAGTGTTAGCTGGGCCTGGACGAGAACATTACATTATTTGTTCATGGTGACGTAGCAGAAAAATCAGAAGACTTTTAGCGGGGAGTAAAAGTCACTTCATTTATAGAAAAACAGAAATCGTGTACAAGGGACAGAAACTAACAATGTAAAAAAATATAATATCATGCTGTCTTTAAAGCCTGAGCTCCTATTAAATGGAACCAATCACGGTCTGATATGTTAAAATATGTTAATTATTAGAGGATAACAAGAAATGTTTAGCTACAGATGTCACGCGCCCGACTGAGCGCGCAACATAGCGTGAGCGGTCGCCATGGCGACGGCCGCCACGTGCGCGGACTTGAACTTGTTTGTGTTTCCCTGTTGATGACGCGTGAATGTTGTTAAATGTTTCCAGCTGTCCCACGTTTGTCTCCCTTAATCACTAAGTGTTTAAATACCCGCTTGTGTCCGTCCTGTGTTGTCTTTCGTTGCTAATGTCTGCGTGTGTTTATCTGTTGGTATGCTCGTTCATGGAATAAATATGTTGTTGGATGTACCTCGCCTCGCGCTTGTGTCCGCACCCCCGACACGTAACAACATAACCCACTAATGCTAATAGACAGATGGTGGTTGTCATGGTAACGTTATTTTCTGACAGGTTAAATAAATGAGTGAGAAAATGAGGATGTAAATCGGGACTCTGAGACTGAAATCCCACTCATGTCCACCTGTGACCAATGTGAGCTTGTTTACTAGCAGTTATCTAACCGGCTAGCTCAGTGCTAACAGTTGTAGAGTAGCTGCAAGCAATGTGGCGAATCATGAGTGGAGAACTGAATTGTTATAGGTGAACAGGGGGCCGATGTTGATAGACATCTGAGGTTCACACATGAAACCACATTTTCTCCAATGTGACCTCTGACCTTCTGTAATAGTGCAGTACACCATCGCTAATAGCATAGCATGGGAAATAAGGGGACGGGGCAGGGGAGCGTTTCCCAGTTCTATATTCATGCATATTTCTAGATCTTTGAATTCTTTATGAGGGTAAAAGTGTAGAGACGGTTATAGGTCAGTTTCAGTTTTTTCTTAAAATAATTTATTTTATTTTATTATTCAATGTAGTTTATTTTTAATGGTTTAAAATGGACATGTTTATGTAAATTTTCTGAATCGTGTGTATGTGTGTGTGTGTACACTGTATTACACTGACCTTGGGTTCCTGGTATTCATTTTGTGATCACCGCAGGATAACTGTGAGCGTACGGAGAACTCCCTCAGCCTGTGGGTCAACGAAGCCAAAGATCTGCCACCGAAGAGACGCTACTATTGCGAGGTTCATCTCGATGGTACGCTGTTCGCTCGCACCAGCAGTCGCGCCGTGGGTAAATCGTCATCAGTCCCGGGAGGTGATGCAGGATCGGGCACTGCGGGCACGGCTCCTGGAGGAAGTGGGAGCGCGGGGGGGTGCCAGCTCTTTTGGGGCGAGCTTTTCGAGCTCGATAACCTCCCCCTGGTCACGCAGGTCACGCTGCACCTGTTCCGTGACGACGACTCCAAGAAGAAGCATCACTCAAAGGATGAGAACGTCACCTTCCCTCTGGGCAGCTTGGCTCTGTCTCTGGCCGACATTAAAGGACGGACCTTTCAGGAGAAGTGGTATCCCATCATTCCCTACAAACCTCCCGGTACGGGCGGGGCGAAGGAGCAGCTGGGACCGCAGGCGTGTCTCCGGGTGAAGGCGCGGTTCCAGAAACTACAGGTGCTGCCAATCGAGAGGTATAAGGAGTTTGCGGAGTATGTGACGGTGGGATACGTGGAGATGTGCAGCAGCCTGGAGCCTCTGCTGAACGTCAGGGATAAAGAGGAAGTGGCAGGAGCACTCGTCCACGTGTTGCAGAGTATCGGGAAGGCCAAGGTACAAACCACTCAGTACAGGTTCACATCGTTCTAAAAGTTCTAAACAAATTTCCAAAGAAGATTCTGATCTCCATGACTTTATTATACACTTCCTGGTTAGTGCTACTGCCTCGGTGCTCCACTGAAAGCAAGCATAGAAGAACTTTATACTAAAGAAAAGTCTGTAAAAATTTATTTCCTTATCTGTAACGTGTGGGTCCAGGACTGAAGTGTTTATTGGGACTCCAGTCATCATCATCTGTCCATCAGGCAGGAGTTCAAACAGAGGTGGGGAAAAAACAGAGGGGGTTCATTCATAATCGACACACCAGACAGACAGATCAGGGTCAAAACCAGAAGAAGCTAAACACAAACAAAGGAACTAAGGGAACTAGTGAAACCACAGAGCTCGACTTGGACCAGGTGGAAAACAAAGGGCTTAAATAAAGCAGCAAGGAACCAAGAGAACCAATCACTAGAGTTAATTCAGTTAAAACTTTTTTTATTTGCTTAGCACTTTTAACATCATCATCACAATGCAGCTTTACAGAAATCCAGACTTGAGCGGACTGAAGGTGACTCTCTGAGATGACATGAAGAATCCTTGAGAGAAACCAGACTCAAAAGGGAACCCATCCTCTTCTGGGGGATACCTGATAGTGAGATTATGATATTAAGTTTATGATGAATTACAGTTCAAAGAACAGGAAGAAAAGTTCTTCTATATGACCATATAAGAAAAGTGGGAAACAAGGAACAGAGTGGAAAAAAGTGAGGGTTAATGAGAACAGGAAACTGTGACCATATAAGGAAAGTGAAGGTCAAACAGGGACATGTGAGTGTGTGTGAGTGAGTCAAACGGGACAGAATAATATATATATATATATTTTTTTTAAAATCACAACAGAGACAAAGGCAGGGCCAAAATCTTACAATAAAGTGTTAAAACAGTTGATCACTAGGACACTATCGTCACCATTTATCATCTAATTTTCATCCATAAGTCAAGTATCACATCTCAGACACACACACACACACTTTCAAATATTCAGGTGTGTGTTTGAGGTCCTGGTGTCCAATCGGGAAGTTCAAAATTATCATAAAATCCAGTGTATGAGAACCCATGTGCTGTTTACGCACCTATGTGGTGAGATGCTGCAGGTGCAGGGTTGAGGTTTACACATATAAATATTGTGTGTGTGTGTGTGTGTGTGGCTGTGTAGGAGTTCCTCATTGACCTGGGCAGTGCTGAAGTCCAGCGCTCGGGGGAGAAGGAGGCTCTGATCTTCAGAGAAAACACTTTGGCCACCAAAGCCATTGACGAGTACATGAAGCTGGTGGGACAGAAGTATCTCATCGATACTCTGGGTAAGGAAATTTACAGATCAGATATGCGTCAGGTTTTTATTAATCTATTCCTCGTGTGCAGTGCATCTCCCCCACATTGAGCTTTTGTAGGTGATTTTATAGGGCGTGAAATATGTGCATTTGCGCGCCTTACTGTTGGGATGAAAACATTGCATTTTTCTAATAAATGTGTAGAACATTTGAGGGAAATTATCTTAAAATGATCTTTGTCAAAATGATTTATTTTGTTCATACTTTATTATAGGGCATGCGGTTTAATTAATGGTAAGTGTCTTGGTTTGCGTGTCTGGGTAATGCCCATGTGATGGAGCTAATGACCTCGACTCACGTGGGTTATGTTAGAAAATATGTTATGTTATGGTGTTTGGTGATTGTATTACAGTAGGTGATTGATGTGTTAGCGGCTCTGTGTCTCAGGTGTGGGACGTGCTGGGGTTCTACACGATCATATATATGATCTATCCGATGAGCTGCATTCACTTTCACGTTGTGTTCTTTTTCATGCCGTACAGGTGTGACAGTGACCCAGATCTGCCCCCTGACACGCCCCGCTTTGAAAGTGTGAACTAACCTGTACCTGTTTCTCACATGCTATTTCCGGGTCTGCTGTTAAACAGGAGACTTCATCGCTCGACTGTATGCGTCATCAGAGAGCTGTGAAGTTGATCCACAGAAATGTTCTACCTCCGAGCTGCCCGTCAACCAGCGCCATCTAAAGGACACGTGTGGAGAAGTGCTGCTGCAGATCACAGAGATGCACAGGTCAGAAATAAATTCATACACAACATTGAACTCCATCATAGACAAGAACATTTCAGGAGACCTAAAGGAGCAGTTCAGTAATAATTTACACATGCAGTTTGCACCATGCTAATCTGGAGGCTATAAGCTTCCACTACTTGTTAGCAACATTAGCCTCATAGCTCCAGTGCAAAACTAAAGAATCAAACATCAGACACCGAACATGTCTCAGCTGATCAACTACATTTGGGGTAAAGGGACATTTAATATTTGGCAGAACTGTTCCTTTAATCATTTGGCCAGTCCTGCTGTGATGCTGTTCTGTGATTGTGATTGTGTTCTGTGATTGTTCTGTGATTGTGTTCTGTGATTGTGATTGTATTTTGTAATTGTATTTTGTGATTGTGTTTTGTGATTGTGATTGTGTTTCGTGATTGTGATTTGTATTTTGTAATTGTGTTCTGTGATTATGATTGTGTTCTGTGATTGTGTTTTGTGATTGTGTTCTGTGATTGTGTTCTGTGATTATGATTGTGTTCTGTGATTATGATTGTGTTCTGTGATTGTGTTCTGTGATTGTGATTGTGTTCTGTGATTATGATTTTGTTTTGTGATTGTGTTCTGTGATTGTGTTCTTTTCTGTCTCCTGCAGTTCGTTTCCAGTGGAACTGAATGAAATCTTCTCCAGCTGGGTGTGTGATTGTGAGGAACGTGGACGAGCAAACATCGGACAACGTCTCATCTCGGCGTCTCTGTTCCTCCGGTTCCTCTGTCCGGCCATCCTCAGTCCCTCTCTGTTTGGACTGACCCAACCGTACCCAGAACCCAACACCCTCCGTACTCTTACTCTCACAGCCAAGGTGCTGCAGAACCTCGCTAACCTCACACCGTGAGTCACCCTACAGATGGAGAACCGCACAATCCTCTATAATAATAATAATAATAATATTAATATTAATTATTATTATTAGAAGGTTCTTTAGTACAGACATTAGTACACATGTCACTTTATTGCATAAGTCACATTTATGTAATGGTTATTTTAATTTCACATCAAACACTATATAACTAGATAGAATTATATAACTATATAATTAGATGATGCAAAAATGACAAGTCACAACGCCAGCTAGAGGGCAAAAAAACAAACACTACTTATAGTCCAGAAAATATAGTTCTTACCAAACACCAGAGAATTACCTAATCATACTAGGTAACGTGTAGGTATACGAGAACTATACATAAACTCTATAAATCGAAACTTTGTAAAACTCAGGTTCCATCTGTCTGTGCTGTAGGTTTGGAGAGAAAGAAGACTACATGTTGTTCATGAACGAGTTTTTGAAGGAACGTTGGGATGATATGAGGAGTTTCCTGCAGAAGGTATCAAACCCCGACAGCGAACTGGAGATGGCGCGATTTGACGGCTATGTGGACCTTCCTTTACGCCTCGCCGTGCTTCACCGCCTGCTAGCAGATATCATCTTCCCCATGAAGCAGGTCAGATACTTAAACCATTCATAAAAAAACATAAATACCCAAAAAAGACTCAGGACCATGGACTAGCTCATGGACATAGATCATACCTAAGAAACCACAGGTTCACTCAGTGTGTACGAGCCGCTGGTGCTAATCCTCAAGTGATACAGTTCATCATTTTAACTGTGAAAAAAATAAAAAATAAAAATAAATTTTAATGTTCATTTTGTAAAATTCACCGATCACTGATCAATGAAAAATATCAGGGTTTTTTTTTCATGGATGGATTGTTGCAGATAATTTCTCGCCTCCCAACACTACAAGCAAAACATCAACTTTTAGTCTTGTTCATAAATTAGCCAGGAGAAAAATCCCCTCTGTGTGGGTCTGTGAATTAGAACAGAAATTTTTTCAGTCATGCTTTAATTTGGGTATGCTGCCATAAAAGACGTGTAAAATGTAAAACAATTGCTAAACTTTCTGTTTCTCTCAGGAAACTATAGACAACCTGCAGCCGCTGCCATCCATCCTGAACCAGATCACTGAGCACCTCGGCCCAGACGTTCC
The DNA here is from genome assembly GCA_028565825.1 of Olivaichthys viedmensis. NCBI lineage: Eukaryota > Metazoa > Chordata > Actinopteri > Siluriformes > Diplomystidae > Olivaichthys > Olivaichthys viedmensis. The sequence continues at coordinate 7,012,897 of JAOUQW010000011.1, forward strand.
TCGGATCACCTGTATCAGGTAACGGAACCTCAGGAAACCATAGCATCACTTACTCCTAATCATGAACATCAAATTTTTAAAAAGTTAAAAAGATGCTTCTTCTTCAGTCAGTATGGTTCAGTTACACAAACAACATAATTATGATTGGCTGAGATTTCGCTAAAACAACATTCAACAACAGGTACACACACACACACACACACAGACCTACACTACTGAAACACACACACCTGAGATACAGGTACACACACACACTGACCTACACTACTGATACACACACACCTGAGATACAGGTACACACACACACACACACACACACTGACCTACACTACTGATACACACACACCTGAGATACAGGTACACACACACACACACACACACATACTGACCTACACTACTGTTACACACACACCTGAGATACAGGTACACACACACACCCACACACACACTGACCTACACTACTGATACACACTCACCTGAGAGACAAGTACACACACACACACACACACAAATGGACCTTCATCATTTCTGACACACAGAACATACATTAACACTTACAGAAATAAACATGTACAGTTAATTCATCCTAGTCCCTGCGGTCTCTCTGTTAACTCCCTGTGTGTGTGTGTGTGTGTGTGTGTGTGTGTGTGGTGTTGGCCGGCTCAGGTGTCGGTCGTGATGGAGAAATTCTCCTCAGTGCAGGTGATGCTGCAGAACAGACAGGTGTGTTTGCGAAAACTCACTAGTGTTCAGGTGAGACCCATCCAGCCCGTCTCCCCGAGACCCGAGAGCCCGAGACTCGAGAGCCCGAGACTCGAGAGCCCGAGACTCGAGAGCCCGAGACTCGAGAGCCCAACACGCCTCAAATCCCCTCTGTTCTCTCCGAAACACAGTACGTCATTATTACAGAATTATAGTATTACAGTATTATAGTATTAGAGTATTACAGTATTATAGCATTAGAGTATTACAGTATTGTAGTATTATAATATACATATATTAAGTTTATTAGTATTTTAGCATTATAGTATTACAGTACTGCAGCATTACAGTATTACAGCATTACAGTATTATAGTATTACAGTATTATAGTTTTATAGTATTACAGTATTATAGTATTAGAGTATTACAGTTTTATAGTATTATAATATACATATATTAGGTATATTAGTATTTTAGCATTACAGTATTATATGAATATTAACATTGTACATTACAGTGTCTGTAAAATAATTTAAAAGCCATAAATTGTCGCGCGCGCGCGCGGCCTGCAGATCATAGCCCTTTGTTTATGTTGTGTTTCCGTGTCTTTTGTCCCGTGATGTGATTGTCCCCACCTGCATGTCGTTTGTT
>JAOUQW010000011.1:7079001-7101963 GCA_028565825.1 Olivaichthys viedmensis
TAAAAAAAAAAAACCAGTTGTGGGTTGAGTGGAAATTTTTTCCAATTCCCCCAAATAAACAAAAAAAAAATAGGAAAAAAAAAAAAAAAAAAAAAAAAAAAGCAAAGGGAAAATCCTAATCATTCACCAAACCCCCTCCCTTTTTCCATGAGAAAGAAAACGTGACTGGACTTGGTCTCAAAACCAAAGTGCATCTGTTGGCGGTACAGTGGGGGAAAAAGCAAAAATAATCTCAATTTGACCACACTGTACCTCTTTGACATTACCTAAAAATCACACAAAGGTCTGGCCACGACAACCTTCCACAGTGTCCCCAGAGCAGCTGGCCCAAGAGAGCCGACAACGCGTCAGAGCATCCTGTTCTCTAAAGTTGGAATATAATTGAGCTCCCCTACATGACTCCTGTCAGAATTCTTGGTGTTTGACAACTTATAACTCCGACTTCTTCTTTGACTTCTTCTCCTCGTCGTCTTCCTTTACCACCAGTGGGTTAGTCGCCTCCTTCTTCAGGTAGGAAACAAAGTCGCTAACTTCACGACCTCCCTGAAAGCAAATAAAAATGTTTAAAAATCAAGCCTGATTAGCTTAAACCACACCGGCCACAAGTATCAATGTTGCCAGATTTGAAGCTTAGTACACCCAGCACTAGCTGAAAGGACAGACCTCGTATCTCTTTGGACTCTGCTTCTGCCCAGCTGGTGAGAAATAGATGGTGGGGAACCTGAAACAGAAGAGCACATCAGGAAATGTCAAAAGGGAGGCATGTAATGATAAAGCTGTACTGTTGGAGTGCTACACAGGTCTTATATACATACCCCCTGACATCGTATGGGGAGGGCACATCATTAGCTGTGGCGTCCATCTTGGCAATGACAATGTTGGGATCGTTGGAGAGCTGCAAAGTGATTGTGGAAAGTGGTTAGAGCCACATCTTGACATTCAGTCCCCTCTTTTTTCAGTTCTTTCCCAAATTGACTTTTCAGAAGTGTGGTCTGCACACATATGCATTTCATCAAAATGTGTCACCTGATTTTACACAGCAATAGTAGACTTTGCTGAATGAAGCACCCATTTTACTTTAGAGTTATGTTTTAAATGTGCACGTTAACACTCACCTTCTCACCAAGTTCTTTGTATTTAGGCTCAAGGCTCTTGCAGTGCCCACACCAGGGAGCGTAGAACTCAATGAGCACATCCTTACTCTCATCATTCACGATGGACTCGAAGTTCTCGGCCACAATAACCTAAACAATGAGCGAGCTTAGCGTAGAACTGACAAACAGGAGACCATAATCTTTATACTGAAGTTGTAAAAATAAATATATATAAATAAATAAATACTTCACTCATTTGCACACTCACTTTGACTGGGCCATCGTTGTTCTCAGGAATGGGCTCAGATTTCAGGTAACGCTTCAGTGTTCCGTCAAAGTAATCCTGCAGGAACTTCTCCAAGGCCTTCCCGTCACGGCTACATTAAACATTCACAATCCCTCATCCCATTAATATACTGCTTTACATTTCAATAAATACACCAATTTAAAGCATAGGATGGAAACAACGATCAGAAGATGCAAGTCATTGTGACTGGAGGACTGACTTAGCATTCTCACTTAAGATAAGGTAAAACCAAAGGACTACAACTTTAGCTGCAGGATTTTGCAGTACTTACGTAAACTCCTCCAGCATGACGTATTTATCACCCTTGCCAGTTCGGATGCCAACAATGGGCAGCTCTCCGCTCCTGGATTCCAGACCGAGCTCAGACACATCATGGCTGAAGATGTTCTTATTGGCCACAGCAAAGCTGAGCTTCTTTCCCTGGTCCAGGAAACTCTTGGCCACCTTCATGACCCTGCATAAAGAGTAAATGTCTATCAAGTGTCTCCTGACTTATAAAAAATACAAATCACAGTGACAGGCAAATTTTTAGGCTTCGATACCGACCTGTAAAATGGTACCTGAACAATTTAGACAAAGCAGCTTGCATCAATAGCTGAACATATGTTCGAATAGTCAGGCTATGGGAAAGTCTCCCACTCATGAACACACATTAAACATTAAAGTTGAGTAACACATTGAACAGGAAGGTCTACCTGTTCCTCCAGTAGTTGGAGCCTTTGGGGTTTTTCTCATAGTCCACATCGTAATAAGCCACCAGCAGGTCTTTGCCTTTCAGCTGATCTTTGTTGTCATCAGTCATGTGAGGGCATATTCCAAAACTGCCACACAAAAGGACAAATACTGGTTATTTTAACAGGACGCAGCTAGAATTAATTATCAACATTCCCATCATCAAAAATGAAACTTACATGTTGTCCTGAATAAACTTCTTGATCTTGGCATTAGTGAATTTATCCTCGGTGAATTGAACACTGCCGTCTTCAAATTTGCTATTGAGGTGAGGCGGCCGGAACAGAACGACACCCCTGAAAAAACACACAAACTAGTTAGGAAACAAAGGCATAAAAAGAAAAATGCCAGTATGACATTAATAAAGGAAATAAAAGATCACTAGTAAAACATACACGGAATTGAGATGATGTGTTCTAAGAAAACATTTCGGTTGAAATTGAAAATGGTCATTTTCTAAATTAACTAGCAGGTTCGTATTTATTATCAAGATGTGACCAAAAGCAAAAGTGAAAGCAAACTGCAGGCTGAAAAAAAAGCCCTACTTACTCTCCCTCGATGTCGTGTTTCTTCAGAAGGGCTTCCGCGTTAGTGTGAGCAAAGCGGTACGACTCCCTTAGAGCACTGGCTGACTTCAGGAACTCGCTCTGGGCGGCGCTTCCAGCATCAGCAAAGAATCCTTAAGACATGAGAGTGTTTGAGCACTATTTCCCTCAACCTTCAGACTATAGATCAAAAGAGGTGACAAAAACAACAAAAAATAGCATCAACGAGGATGCTTACCCACAACGCTGGCGTCACGGTCTCCGATGAATTTCCTGAATTCCTCTTCGGATTTTAACTCCACAGAGGAAGGACCTGCCTGCTTTTTGAGGTGGCTGACAATCCCATCTAAGAAAGCAATGAATAAATGTTGTATAAGAACTCAAAATCAGAAGTTAGCTCAGATCCCAGGCTCCCATCCTGCTGTAATGACTCAAGCATGGCACTGCTGTGCGTCCTGGCCACGTCCCACAAACGCAAATAAAAGTAGGGGGAGTGGCTTCTCATCTAGCAAGCCAGCTTTTTTTCCATGATAAAGAGCAGGATGTTGAGGGAACTAATTATTACAGCTGTTTATTACAACACTATCACTATTTCAGTGAGCTTATTTCATCTTGTAAACTGGCTGCAGATAAGGAGCCACTACTAAAGAGAAAGTTATTGGTGTAGAACAAGAGAAGAAAAAAAACACACAAGAGGGACAAAGAAAGAAAAAAAAGAAACAAGGCGACAGTCATACCTGCAGTTCTTGGACCATCATATGACTCCTACACTATTCTTTCTTACATCATTATTTCTCTCTCTCTCATGTCCACTATCATAATGTTTTATAAAAATAAAAATAAATTGTATTTAAACACAGTTGTTTCTTTTTCCTTTTGTTGCCTTCTTCCTATCTCTATACATCAGTATATGTTTAAGCATAACTTTCTTTAGATCCACTCATTATTGTTTTTTTCTCTCTTAGTGTGAAGAGCTACAGATATTGTAGGTGATTAGCTTCCTTGTCAGGGTCAGGCTTCTTTGTCTGTTAATTAAGCTAAAGAATTAGATTTCACACTGTACTGATAAAACCAGGACACACACAGACACTCGGTGCATGACTGATTCACAATATGAGTGTCTTCTCGCTCTCTCTTTATGGAACTTTATCTTTTATCTAGAGAAAAGGCCTTGAGAGAGTAGGAATGCCAGCATTCACACCTTTCTTTATTGGCAGAAGAAAAGACACAACATTTTATTCACGAGCAGAGGGGAATACATTTTGTCTAGGCCTCAAAATTGAGAGAAAAGGACAGAGAAAGAGGGTGGGAAAAGATAAAGAAAAGACTGGAAGGATAGAAGATTCTGGAAGCAATACAGATTGATCATCATTGTCCAAAGCCAGGGAAATTTATAGCTGCTACGATTAGTCTGTGATCCATTGTGTGTGCTGGGGTGATACACTGCAGTAACAATGTGAAATAATAAAAGCTTGATTGAATTCCGCCCCTCCATTTCATATTCTGCCCTTCACTAAAACACTACAGTTTTGGTCAGGATTTAAGCAGCCAATTTAATTTAGGCGATGAGCCTTATGGTAATGAGCATGTGTGTGTGTGTTTGAGCAGGGGGACCTCAGGGACACACTGCCCTTCCCATTGCTATCATTCAGAGTGTTGGGGTTACAGTCAACGTCAGGGGGGAAATTTAATATCCACCCCACAATGTATGCGCACAGAACATGTGAGCGTGGTAACAATGCCGAGAGAGCGCAAGAGAGAGATGGAGAGAGGCGTGAGGACCAGCTTTTAATAAATCTGAGTGCTTTTGCACTTCAATCTCTTCAAAGTAACCCCATCCTCAACCTCCCTCAAACACAGATACACACACTCACACATACACACATAGAATATGTGCATTCACTCCTCCACACTAACGGACATGATTACACACCAACGTTACTTGACCCACCTCACATAAAGATTGGAATCTGGTCAGTGACAATTTGCACTCCAACATTTTTGTTGACCTTAAATTGAAAATATTCAAATGTGTAGATAAGAAAACATGAAGCTTTATGGTATGTGACCCACATTTTGACTGTGATGTCAAGGTGAACATTTGCCGTTTCATACACACACACACACACACACACACACACACTCACACACACACACATGTGCATATATTTTGTCCTTCTTCCATCTCATTTTCATTCTTACTCTCTCTCCTTCATGTAAAGAAAGATTTGAAGTCATCCCTCCAACATCTTCATAATGGATATGAATCTGTTAAACTGTCCTCATTTCAAAGCTCTTTATTCACATACACACACACTATAGCTGCATTTAGAAACATAACTGAGCCAGTGCACAAACACATACAGTACACACAACCAAATACACACCTACACCACAAACATTGAAACATTCGTAACAACCTGACAAAGCATCCTCTGATGGTTTCTTCAGGGGATTCGGTCTCTCTGTCTTACACACACACATACTGATAGGCATCAGCTAGCCAGCAGGCTGCTCAGTTAAAAGCACACATCTGTCATCCAAACCCGTGTGTGTGTGTGTGTGTGTGTGTGTGTGTGTGTGTGTGTGCGTGTGTATGCGTGTGTACTTGGAATGTTTCTCAACTTTGTCTGAAGAAAAAGTGGAAAGATCTTGGAGATTCCAAATTGATTTTTTTCCAGCTCCAACTACTCTAAATATGTGTGTGTGTGTGTGTGTGTGTGTATAGTAGTGTGTAAATTTTCTTTATTCTGTGTGTTAGTGTGTAGAGCATAACTAGGCCAGTTGACATCCCCCTTCTATCCAGATCTCTTCTTTTTCTAATTCTTCTTCGTCTTCTCCTTCCTTCTCCTGTTCCATATGGAGAGTGAGTATAGTGAATATGCAGAGAGGTCAGCTGCATAATTCTCTAAAGGAAAGCTGATTACCCAGGAGGGGATGGCGGTTGGAGACGGCTGTAGTTTACCTGACAGGCCGGCTAGCTAATCCCACAGATAAGATAAATAACCATCTCGCTGCACAGCACAGAAAGTGGACTGCATGTGTTAAGCTAATGAGGGGCACACACACACACACACACACACACACACACCATGTTCATTTGAATTTATTTATATGGTTTATTTATATATATACAGTATATACATTTGGATTGCCTGTCTTTTAGAACATTATTAGTATCTGCTCATGTTATGTCAATATTTGTGTTTGTGTTTGTGTAAGAAAAAAAACCCAGGTAATATTGTCACTAGGATCTGAATTATCTGATTTTCCACCAAGCTCGAGAGATAAATGTAACAATAGATAGATTTAGCACTTGAGGGGACGTGTGGACGAAAAATGTGATTTTATTAATGAGATAAATATGACTCAAGTATAAAATAGTGTGTAGAAGTACACATAGTGTAAAGTATATACAGTATTGTGCAAGCGAACATGCTAAGGCCAAGTATGTATTCAAATGTATCTTAATGATACATTTTAAGACCTTGAAAAGTATCCATACTGTAGCAAAAGGAACTTTAGATGATGTATTTGAGTTTAAAGAGTGTGTGTGTGTGTGTGTGTGTGGTTAAAGGGGCACTTTTCAATTGGAGTGTGTTTACCAGTTGTCCATTCAGCCACACGCTCTGGCTCCTCTAGCCTCTTTTTGTCTGCTTGGTCGGCTGGTGGGGGTCGACAGGTTGACCCCTAACCTTTGCCTCGCTTCTACCCCTCCCCTCCCACGTGCCCCCTCCATTCATATGCAGCCACCCATCACCCCCTTCTCTTTTTCACCTGCCCGACGACGTCTCAAGTTCAAGGCCTGAGCCAGGCTGCAGCCAAGGCAAAGCAGAGAAGAAATACCTTAATATTAAAAAATGACAATTCACACTGGAAAATGTAGCTATATGAACATTTACTTGTTTTGGATGCTTTTAAGTGGATCGATAGAGAATCTAATCTCAGACTTGATTTAATACACCATCTGAACCTAATTCTGAATCTTACTGTCTTCTTGTAGACTGAATGAACCATATGAGGAAGAATCCTTACTTGTACCTGTACATTATGACCAGTAAAACACTCAAAGTTGATTTTTTTACCCCAAGGTAACCTCAGAAAGTAAAAAAAAAAAACACACATTTTTTTCCCAGACACATTCCATTTTTCATGTGTTGGTTTTTAATGTGTAGCCGAGTGTGATTTAAAGTTTTGAGCTCATGTTTGTCTCAGACATGCAATGCGCAAAAAAAAAAAAAACTCTTTGATGAAAACCTCATGTACAGCATGTCACACATTCAGGAGTATTTCATAACTGGTAAAGAAAAAAAGACAATTTGCCTGGAACAACAGAGCTCAAGAACAACGATATTAAAACATTCAGCTTTTCACAGTGCAAGTAAACATAAGCACGTTTATTGGCATGCAGTAATTCATGTCCAATCTGAGGGGAGGAAGAATAGAGAACCAATCAGTGAAGGACAATAACATTAAAACGTTTTTTTTCTTTTTTCGTCCTTTAAAAAATTAAAGGACAAAAAACACAATTATCAAGGATTCTCAGTGTGGAAAGTAAACAAGTCTTTCAGGGAGTTGACAGATGATTGAGGTTGTTGCTTTTTTTTGTTGCCATGAATTAAGGGTGCATCTGCCTCTTCTTTAGGCAGCATAATTGACTGATTATTGGCGTGCACCTTGAGGTTGGAGTTAGAGATGGTGGACCATGAGTGCAGGACAAAATCCCTTATACAAATAAAGGGAAAAGAGAGTCACATAAGGAAGCATAAAGCAATAATACTTACTACGGATTGTAAAGGTTTATGCTAAACACTGACCGTCAAAATGTTGTACAATCAGTAGGTCTCTTTTGCATGAAACTTGTTCAGGCTATTTAAGTAAAAAATGTATCAAACTTTGAGAATACCTTGAATTGTACTGCAACAAAGCCAAATAATATATTTATTGAATTCTACAAACTATAGCTGCATTAGAACTATTATTTCGAAGAAATGTCAAGATAGTTTGAAGGGATCTATTAATAGACAAGTTGTATATTCTAATTATGCTTTGTTAAATTTTTAATTCATATGAATAAAAATATGTGCACTGCTTGTTAGTTTAGAGCTTAGTTAACCTAATAGATAATTGCTAGCAGTAAACTTTTAAGTGCACTTTACATGCTTGAATCAAATTAGGGACAAATATACTTACAGACTTAGAAAATCTGTCATGAATTGTGGTAGTGTAATTATTGTTTTCCACATGGTTTTTAAAAAATTATACACACATTACTGTATGTCTGTGGATGTTGTTTCTAAGATCTGTTGCAATTTTTGCAGAACATGCATGTACATACACACACACACACACACACACACACACGCGCGCGCGCGCGCTGTGCTTTCTGTCCTAAAAGCCCTCTTTTTTTTTTGGTCCTGCAATTTTGTCCATTTCTGCCTCTCTCCGTGCTTCTCTCTATGCTTTTATATCAGATGGCCTTGAAAAGCACCACACAGATAATAACACATAAAAATGTGCTTTTGGGACCTCAAACCTCATATTTCTTTACTTGCCACTAAACCACAATGTTCCCCTTTAATCCGACCACATTTACCAGATAACAATTTCAAACGTTTGTTTCTTAATTCTTAAAGTCCACATAGACGTATCAATGACCATCTGCAATCTTCCTGCTGAGGAGAGCAGCCATGATGCATTGGCTTTGTCATTTTTTCACCTTTAAAATTATTAAAACACTTATCACGGTGATTAAGTACCCTTAGGAGGCACAATCCAGCTATGCTTTTATTATGCTTACATAATTTCCACTGCATACCGTGAGCATGGCCATTCACATTCCTGACATAAATAAATTAGTGTGATTCTGAAGAATATTTTTTCAGCATGTAGGTTCATCCTCACCTACTTGACAGGTGCACTTGAACATGAGTGGCTCATAAAAGGTGAGAAAGGGCAAGGTGAAGGGTAAAGTGAGCAAGAAATGGCTTACTTTCTTGAAGAAACATTTGTGCCCAGCAAAAGAAACAAGAATACACCTTCATATGCTAAACTCAAACACTGTCTCTTCTTGTTATTCCGGCCAATGAGAAGCCTAGTTAACAGAAAAGGGTGTGGGTGTTATAAACCAGCGCTCGGAAATGAGAAATGACCCGACACCACGCTAAACCCCCTCCTTCTCATCCTCCTCCTCCTTCCTGGCCCCATCCCCCTTTCCTTTATCCTACCCCCAGGAAAGAATGAGGGAGAAGATAGGGAGAGTGAACAGAGGGATGGGTCAGGAAGAGAATTGGGGTGGAAAGGGAGGTGTGTTGGGGGAACGACAGAAAGCATTAAAATTCATGGCCTTTTTTATTTTGCTTGCTGAAAATCAATACTGTCTACTATGGATGAGGTGAACAGTGGCCAACAGCGGTTGCAGGTCGGGGATGGGGTGATAGAGGGGTGGGGGAGAGAAGGAGAGAGATTGAGGAGGTAAAAAAATAGGCAGGGTGGGGGGTAGGAGGGCAGGAGGGTTGTTCATTAGGTGTAAGAAGCAATGGGGCTATTGTCCGAGCGGACAAGGAAGGGGACGCTGGAAAAAGCTGGACCATCTGAAAGAGCCACGCGTATGCGGTCACGGTAATTCAGTTCACAAAACATGCATACACACACTAACATGCCCACACTTGCTCAAAATGCAAGTGAACCTACTTTAATTTGGACCCATATTGAGTGCAATGTATACACAGTCATGTATAGGAAACATGACATGTCATGTTCATACACACTATTTTAAACACATTTCACTCTCTCCACTGAACACACACACTCCCTCGAGCACACAATAACTGCGTATTATACGTGTGCATACAAATACATCAAAACAAATCATAACACTCAGATGTAGAGGGTTTTGTGTGTTTGTGTTTGTGTGTCTGTGTGTGTGTGTGTGTGTGTGTGTGCAAGTACTACATATGCATTCTATAGAGAGGGTGTCTTTGTGCACCTATATAGTTGGTTACTATGGGAATAGGTATGAAGGGCTTGGCTGGTGCTTTTTTGACGTGGGCAAAGCATCATAAATAATTTAAGGAGGCAGCATTGAAATGCAAAGGTTGAGGTGTAGATATGTGGACCGTATTGATGTTTGCGAATTTCATCATCCACTGAGTGCGCTGTTTCCACTTCTAACTGTGGAGCCAAAATGCTATGGTTGTCTATTATTATGTATCTATATGTGATATCCACGGGTTGGTCCATCAAATTTATGCAACATTCATTAGCACATGCTTAATTGCAGTGGACCTTTTGAGCTCATTAGGGAACATTTTATGTACAGGGTTTAGCTTTGGCTTAACCCATGATGACTTTTAGACAGTTAAATATGTACATGTAAAACTGTCTATAACAAGGAAAATCCTATCTGATAGAATTTGAGTTGAGTCAATGACATAATTCTGTAACATGCACAATTTACATACTTTTGCTATTTTCTACAACGTAATTATGTTAATTTCTGGATGAATTCAGATAAGTCCGTTAAGCAGGACCCGATCTTGCGTTTAAAAAAAATAGTTTTGGAATCAGTTGTGGGAGTTTTACAGTTTATTCTGCTTGAGTAATAGACAATATAAATTTATCTGGTTTAATTGATTTGAATTTGATAAGCAATGTACTATACAAATGCATGTAAGGTGCAGAACTGTAGATTCTTGTTCTATTATCTATGGAAAACACTGAGCCAAAATACAAACAGCATTTCAAACATGCTGAAGCGTAAGCAGTGATGCACATATTCCCAAACGTCACATCAGAAGATTTGGATTTGTTTTTATTTTTGGTTAGTACATTTCGTTTTTATGTGTTTTCAGGTTGGATGCAGTGTTGTAGAACATAGAACACATTTTAATTCAAAACCAATGAAGCATGAGGTTTAAGATGTGCCTGTTGTATGTGTGTGTGTGTGTGTGCATGTGTGTGTCTTGGTTCTCACTTCAATTAATCTGTTGCCAAAACACATTATACTACTGAAAGTTTTAACAATAATGAAAGCATAAAAGCTTGTCTATCTGGTTTGTGTGTGTGCCAGTCACAGAGTAAAAGAGTGTATAAGCCTAAACTGCACAATGAATCAGACTTGGAGTATGATTACACATGGAGGCACAGACAACATATAGAGGTTGGAGTGTGCATTGCATGCTCACAGGTGAAGGTGTGTGTGTGTGTGTGTGTGTGTGTGTGAATGAGGACCCTTTGAAGTGGAAATAGGCTCTGGTTGGCAGTAGGCCAGTGCATCAATAAAGCCAACTGGAGTTTGAGAGCCAGTAAGAGCCATTTAAGCTCCATTTCTCCCAGGCCTAGGAAAGACCTCCACAAACACACACACACACACACACACACACACACACACACACACACACACACTACAACCTGTTAGAAACCCTGTAACCTTTGTAACATGGTGGCACACAGAGCTGGACTGATTACTGTGGTCCTAATTTCCTAAGATCCCGTGACAAACATCTAATATGAAACTTTGCCACAGTTAATATTAAGTCATAATTTTAAGAAACTTTCTGATAATTTTGATTCATAAAGCCATAATCTTGATAAACCTTCTCATTATTAAAACCTAGTGAATGTTAAAATGTTGTCTTCAACTTGATGAAACGGCTTCCACAAATACATGCCCTTAATAGATCGCGTTGCAGGTGCAAAATGAACACACACGCAAACCTTTAGTAAATCAGGACCCGTGTGTGTGTGTGTGTGTGTGATTCTGAAGTGGTGTGTTGCAATCGCTTGCAAAGTGCAGTTGTCTTTCAAGTTTAATTGTAATATGTTTTGTTTTTTTCTTTTGACAAACCCAGCATACACGAACCTGAGTGGACACCCAAAACTTCCTTTTGATTTTTCTTTATCTAGACTGATGTTTTTTTACATCCTCAATAATGTCCACACACACAAACACACACACACCTCGGTCTTTAGCCGTCTGTTCCCTTAGCGACCGTTTCCAAGGCACCAATATTCCCTGGGGTTGGGGGCGGAGACCTGTGATGTCAACCATGCATAACCATACACACCTGTACCACACACCGTTCCACTAGCCCACCTTCCCACCACCCCTCCACCACTCCGCTCTGTCTTTCCTTACTTAGTGCCTGTGTACTCCCCTCTCAGTCAAGGGTAATGGTCAGATGAGAAGTACACTTCTGCTCTTTTATCAGCTGTTACAGTATTCTGCAACAAATTTTGCTATGTGACATCCGATAGCTTGCACTGCTTTTTACAATTTTATATTTCTCTTACCAACACTAAACACTCGCTGTATCCCCAAGGAGTAGGCCTGCACAATACATTGTTTCTTCATCATTACTGCAATACTGATATCACAAAAGCTTGCAATGTGCAAATGAGCCTTCTAACAAATTACAATTTATATTGTGTTCAGTAAGTATTCTGGCCTCTCAGACAGGTAACTAGAGATGTCTCTATGTCCTGATTGGTTAGATGTTAGTGGTCCATGTCATTTTTTTTCTACTGTTTACGGCCTGGGGCACCACAGAGACCAGGATTTTAGATATTTTATTAAAGCTGCTGGAACGTGAACTTACATTATAACAAAAAGGTTTTATTACATAAAAATGACTGATCCCACCTTTAATTTTGGTTAAGTAAAGGTAGGCTGATTTTTAACCCACAGCTTCAGAAGTTTGTTTTAATATATTGCAAGGCATATCACAATCATACTGTGGAGCAATTTAATGACAATGTACTATTTTTGTCCATATCATGCAGCCCTACCAAGGAGTCTCAGTGACCCCTAATTTCACAAAATTATAATCGATATCTTGTATGTCTGAAGATTAGCATTAGACGGCCGTTTACACTTCACTTTAGGAAGGACATAATAAAAGCAGAGTAGAATCTGTTATTTGGTAAGGAACAATGTTGTGGCTCTCAACCCACCCAAACCAATCCTTATAAACATATATAATACTTTATTTCATCCGTATAGATAGAGATATACTTTAATACTTTAATCCAGTAAATAATCTGTTTTGATTATATGTATGTTTACATGCATTTGTATGTATGCTTGTGCAGCCATATCATCAAATATTATCTAACTGCTTTATACTCTTATGACTGCTGACTTTGCATTGCTATGTAAATCAGCTTTATTGGATGATATAATTGCTTTAGGACTACTGTACATGAGCAGAGCAGCAAATAAAGCTTGATAGGTTTGAACTAAGCTGTACACTTTCCTTTAGATGACCCACAACTTTTTTCACCTCTTTCTTCCCACTGTCCCTGTGCCCTCGCACAACTGTTGCTTTTTTCCACATCCTGCCCTATTTCCAGCAGACCTCCTCCTCTCTTTCCTCTCTCCATCTTTTTCCACCTCTCCCTCTTTATTGATCTAGTCATAGTTTTCTGTCTTCAGCGCGCTGGCTGGCTGGCGTTAATCAATACAGATAATTGTCTGCCTTCTCCTGATGCCAAACAGTCTGCGTTTTTCTGAACGAATCCAGGTCTTCCCCACCACACACACACACACACACACACACACACACACACAAACCCCACTCGCCTGGGATTCCCTCCATTAATGACAGGAGATAACCTGCTTTCCTTACCGATTTTCCCTCCCCCCTCCGACTCCTCTGCCCCCTCTCTTCATCGATTACCGTGAGATATTGGTCCGCGTGCCCTTCTCTCCCAGTGTAAACACGGCGCACGTGGCCCCAACACTGCACACACACTCACGCATAAACAAATATGCCAACACTCTTGTGCACACTCACATTGACCCTGTGCAGTTAAAGTGGTGACGCTGTATTGTGTGTGTCCTCCATTGCTTATGCTGTTTTAACTGAGGTGGATGCAAAAGTAAGAGACTCTCCTTATGAGACCGTAAGGAGACCTTGCTGGAATTTAGTTACACCTTCATTAGCTTTTCCATAAACACATATTAGTGTTGACAGGAGAGGCCAAATTTCACTAGTTTTACTTCTGTTTTCTGTTAATACATTATAGACATTTGTCTGTCACACTAATAATCTCTTACATTTCATACTTATCTGCAAAGTGTCCTTGATAATCCTTTTTTGTGTAATGACAACTACATAACACTAATTTACAAAAAGGTGTAATAGCTGACGTTTGTAGACAACAGATACACAGGCCACCCCATTTAGATGTTGCTGAAGTTACACTGAATATATCAGTCCTAACAGTACTATGTTGGATATTGTGAAGTTATGGAATGTGGTTAATACTGTGATAGGCTTTGGTGCATTCCTGATAAATCCGCAAGAGATACAATTAAACATTTCTATAATCTTCATACATGATACCAAAGATAGACTTAAATGCAGGGCTAAATGTTCAGTGAAAAGGCAAAGATAACCGTTTAATTATGTTATTATTTTCTTTATTGTTAATCCCAGATGAGAGGCCTTTATACTGGACCTTAATAGACAGAACCTCTGCATAAATAAATAAGACATTGCTGCCTCATATTGAGCTTCAGTAACTGCAAACATACACAACAAAAGCTGTCTAGGTGCTTCCTTGAAAATATTTTCCAATAATAGCATATAAACAAAAGTGATAATGAATTATATGAATAGTCTGTGTAACTGTCCTGTGTGAAGGTGTAGCATAATCAATCCTAGTTTTTTCTAGTTAATTGATTTGGCTTATAAAAAGGACGACATTAAAAACACTGTGAATCTAAATGCCAATGTAAATGCTTGTATGTTGGTCCCATAATAGCTATTCATATTTTAAGCTGTATACCTATGTAATGATACATTCAAGGTTTACCTACGGAAATCTACTTTTAGAATGTTGCTTATGAAGGCATTACAGACGCTTCTCTGGTACGTTTTATAACATCCTAACGTATCGTCTTTTTAAAAGAAACATAGCTCAAACATTTTGCCTTTTTTAGTACTTGATTTACTGTGTTTCTGTTCAGTTTGTGTGTGCTACCCCTTGGCGGCTTCGCACTCAGCGTTGCAGTGCTGGAGATTCGGCCATTTTATGTATCTTATTTTTTGCTGGTGCAATGAGAACGCGGCCTGATCCAATTTGTGCTGGTCACCAGTGTGAAATGGCGGTCGGCTGGGGGACTGGAGCTCTCCAAAGCCGCTCAGTCCCTCTCTCTCTCACTTTCTACCTCTTTCTCTCTCACTCTCTCTTTTACTCTATCAGTGGTTGCCACTCAGCAAACACCTCACTATCCTGGCACCACCTTCCACCATGCACTCAGCATGACCACAGCCTTACAATCAACAACGCTGCACACACACACACACACACACACACACACACACACACACACACACATTAAACTTAAAGTTCTTTTTTTGTGTCATGCATTTACACAATGATCAGCATAATCATAGAAACATTACCTTACACCTTGTAGAAACATTACCTTACATTTATGTACATACACTCCATTTGAAAATGTACATTCACTGTAAAAAAAAAACTGATAAATTTTTATGCAGTTTTGATCTAATAAGCTCCTTTCAGGGCCAAATAATTTCATTAATTTGATTAAGGACTCACTGTGTTATATCTCTGTTCTATTACTAGAAAGATCTCAAATGTATCAAAAGGCTATGGACAACTTTGTAGTTTATACAGATGTCCCTTTCTTAGAGTAAATAAAAATGATTAATTAGTTATATTCACCAGAATTTTTCACCTATGAAATAAGTGTATGTGACAATGAATATTATAATTAAATATTCATTAATACATTAATAGCCAATTTCACAAAGTGAGCATGTCGCTTCAGTGCTGTATATTTCTTTGGGTATTATTCTTTCTTTTTTTATGATAATGTTAATAATGATAATTAGGATTTCACCATAAAAATCATTCTGATAAATTAATCTCATGATATAAAACTCAGCTTTATTCTACATATTCTACATAATAAAGAAATGAACCAAATGAACTTCACTTGTTCAAAGATGACTTGCATTTTTTAGACTCACACACCGTCACTTCAACGCACACCTTACCATCTACCTCCGACATACACACTTTCCCGATTTTTATGTCCTTTGCGAAATTACTGTGCTTGAAGACTTTATAGCTGACAATGTGGCAATGGAGAGCGAGAGCAAGCTATAGATAGATAGATAAATAGATAGATAGATAGATGAAGGGATGGATAGAGGAGGGAGGTTTATATGTGTCATTTGGTGAGTGAACATAAGTGGCTCTGAGGCAGTCAGAGGGGCGGCTGATGGAGGGAGAGAGGTAAAAAAGAGAAGAATGGACACATTTTTTCCTGAAGTGGAAGCAGTGCAGACGAGTGCAGCCATAAGCTTCATGTTTGTGTCCAACTCAAAATGGAGTTTTGTTAAACAGAAAAGTCAAAATTGCAATGTTCTTCCAGAATGAGTTCAACACAAGGACATCAACGTTGCAGAAAGAGAAGGAGAAAGAGTGGTATAGCACACCCCAGGGAACCTTGGGTGAAAAACCTCGCCCAAGGGCACAAGTGGAGGGCAGGGGGACACTTCATCCATCCATCCCTCCCTCTCTTCCTCCCTCATTCCCTCCCTGTGGCCCTCAGGGAAGCTGTCAACCTGTACCCCCTCCTTCTTATCCCCGAATTCAATGTCCAACTCATCATTGGTGATCCACTCTTGCTTTACACCAAGCCATCATTAGCATTATATGTTTCATAAAAGTGACCAACAGAAGTGCCTTTTTTGAAATGAAAAGAATATACCATCTTCATTCCCTCTCCATTTTGTGAGTCAACAGGAACATTTGTGCCTCTCTGCTATTATGTTTGTTTTAACTGCAGGTTTGAAAGAAGGGAGCCGTTATGTGTGTTTTCATTCATGTTTGAATAGCAAGGCCTTTACCAGTGAGACAAAAAGGCAGTTAGGTAAATAAAGTGCAGCGGTGCTTGTTGCCTCTTAACCTCTCAAAACAGAGGGCCGCAGATTTATTTCCCAGAGCGGATAGAAAGGAGAGAGAGTGGAAGGGGTGGGGTGGGGTTAGTTGTAGCAGCCGGCGTTGCAAAAGTGCTTCCAATGCGCTGGTCTGAGCTCCCCGCGTGAGGGGCCCCGATCGATACCAACTCGGAGCAATAAAGCTTTCTCCCTGTCATCTCCACAGAATACAAAGCAGAATGGGGAAGAGAGAGGGAGGGATGGAGGGGTGGTGGGTGCAAGAAAGGGGTGAAAAGCTGTTCCGCTAGCTATACCAATTTCCTAACCCCCCATTCCCTTCTACCACCAACCTTTCTAACCTCCAAATCTTACAACATTCACCACCTTTTAGATTTCTGCTCTCTATCACTCTCTCTCTTCTCTTTGTTTCTCAGAGGCAGACTCAAATGTCTTGCATGTAGGTATAATAATAATAGGGTTTTAATAAATTAACTTTTGAACAGTACTGACTGGAAGAGGGAAATACAAGAAGAAGACCAACAGAGAAGGAACAAACAAGTGAAAAAGGGTAAAAGATGAGGTTTGAATGCAAGGATGAGGAGGAGCAGGAGAGGGCTATAGGTGATGGCCTTAGAGGATGGGGGGGAAGGGAGGAAAGAGGTATTAGTTTGAGAGAGAGAGAGATGTATGTGCCAGTGATGGAAAGAAGGCAGGGAGGGGTGGCAGAAAGGGGGAATATTTAAGGACAGAAAGAGAAAGACAGGAAGGTGTGGGGGAGGAGAGGTCACATAAGCGTTCTCTTTAATTGAGAGCCAATTTAGGTCTGGTCCAATCGATAGACCTATATAGCAAGCAATCTTACTGTCCCCATAACACATACATCACATTACTTAGTTGCATCGTGGACACTGTCATGGATACATACTGTCATGGATGCACACTGTCCCTTGATGGGATTTTGAGACACAGTGGTTTTGCCCAGTGTCTTTTGGCCATTGGACTTGCATAGCCTCATTGATGTGAAGCAAAATTCCACATTCTCAGATGAAAGGGCTGGAACGTTAGCCGACAGCAGTCATATAATGTGTATACTGTGTATTAAACTGTATATTAGAGAGGTTCCTTCTCTCTCTCTCTCTCTCTCTCTCTCTCTCTCTCTCTCTCTCTTTCTTTTTTGGGTCCTTCCCTCACCCCCCCTCCCTTTTATTAGAAGGCAGCTGTGTAAGTCTTTGTTGCCCTTGCTGTCTTTCCCTCCTTTTATTGTACAATCACAATGCACCGTCACTCTTCTCTCTTGTTCTCTCTTCTTACTCTCTCCTCTCTCCTTCTCTGTATTAGTCTTACTCCCTTTTTCCCTCTCTGACTCTAACCTTGCGTTTGTCTTCATCTCTCCCCATCCTCTGTCCGTGCTCTCCTCGCTCCTTCCCTCTACTTTCTTCCACACTCTCTCCATCTCCAACTCATGTTGGGGCCGTATGCAGTAAGGATGGAGGGATGGGTGGACGGATAGATGAATTGAGGTAGTGAGCGTTGGCCTCTCTCCCTGTTTCATATGTTCCCTGGAGAAGGTTGTAATAATGGTAGCCAATGCCTGGAGGGGGAGGTGTAGAGCGATTATTGTCTTGTAGGGAGTCAGAAGTATCGATCGGCCCAGAAATATGTGGTGCGAGAAAGAGCTACTGTATCGGATATAATATACACTCCCGAGACGCACGCACTCTTGCCTGTTCTCGTCCACATACACACACACACACACACACATACACACCTTAATACACTCATGTACAAATACAGAATGCCCATTGAGACAGGCACGCACGAGCACAGGCGCACAGGCGCACAGGCGCACACACCAATGTGTTCTTACAAATACTCACTGAGAAATGCACACTGCTGGAGACATACATGTATAAACATGTGCATGTGTACCGAGCTAGAAGGACTCACACAGTCGTACACTCAGAAAAGCCTTCTAAAACACATATACACATTTTCAAAACATATAAATATACACACCCTGCTTCCAGACAGATATTTACATATTTACATATATTACATTTACATTTATGTTTAGTCATTTATCAGACGCTCTTATCCAGAGCGACTTACAAAACGTGCAAACAGTTGAAGACGCAGCAATGCCAAGCACCCAGTGAATCTGCAGGGATTCATAACCTGGAGGACATGAGGCAAATGCTAGTTTGTACAAGTGCTAGAGTGGTCAAGGTACTAAAAAAATACAATTGCAAGCCTAACTGCATAAAAATACAATAGACAATCAGTGATGAATAGGACAATTTCAAAGCTAAGTGCATACATCATACAACAAATTAAAAACCAAGTAGTAATACAACATAAATGAAAGATAAGTAAAGAGAGAATAAGGTATTAAACTAGATACTGTTGTAAGAGGAAAGTCTTTAGACCTTTGCGAAAGGAATAGAGACATGGAGCTGTTCGGAGTGGAGGGGGATGCTCATTCCACCACTGAGGAGCCAGGACGCTGAAGCAGTGAGATCTTGTGCTGCGAGCATGTTTAGACCTCAGAGAAGTTGAAGACCTGAGTTGCAGGTGCAGGTGTGCAGGTGTGTAGTTTTGAACTAGGGTGGGTAGATAGTGTGGTGCAGAGCCCTTTGACGCTTGGAGACAAGAGTTTTGAATTTGATTCTTGCTGCAACAGTGACCTCAATAGAGGGGTCACATGTGAAAACGTTGGAAGGTTATGAACCAGGCGGCCAGCAGCATTCTAAATGCTTTGTAGAGGAGATATCGCATATGAAGGGAGACCAGCAAGAAGAGAGTTGCAGTAGTCAAGTCTAGAAACTTCCACTTCGCCTACAGGTATGACACCCCTAAGATAGACCTTGCATTTATTATATATTTGTACAAAATATACAGATTGTAAAAAATGTGTTTAGATCCAAGCAATTGTGGTCACCAAAGTGTACCCTTCTTTCTCTCTGGAAGTCCTGAGATTTGAACTCACAAGCTTCTGGTCAGTAGCACAGAACCTAAACTGCTGAGATTCCACTTGTTTAATGGTGGGTTGCATTTGTTCTGAGCTATTTTAATGAACAACAACACCCACAATGCCTTGTACATAGTTGAAACACTGACTATGGCAAACCCAATGTACCAATATGTTAAATACACCACTTCACCCCACTTTTATTTCAAAGGTAATGATCAGTTACAATAATCAAGAACTCAAAGGGTGCATCCCATTGCTCTAATTATCTCCTTGTCTCCTTCAATCCTACTTCCTTCAGCCCGTGACCCGGAAATCAATTGAAACCCGCCATCTCCATGGATGGATCAATTCTTTAAGTGCACACAGAGGAATCAAGGAAAGAGAAGATAGGAGGCTTCTAGGAATCAAGGAGAGAGGAGAAAGAAGGCTTATAGGATTAAAGACACACAGGTGCTTCCTATGCGGAAATCTTTTTTTATTGTAGTGCGTGACGTAAGCCTACTGTCATGTGTACACTGCCTCGCGCTGTGGTGCGCATGACCACGTGTGGCGGTAGTGAATGAGATGAGTGCCACATGCTGTGTTGATGTTTTGTCTGTTCCCGTGCCTTAAATATTTTCACCTGTTCCCTATTTGACTCCCCATTAGTAATTGTATAAAAAGCCCTCATGTTCCTCGTGTCGAGTTTGTCCTTGAATGTTTCGTGTCATATATTGAATGTGTGTATTAGTTTATGTTTAGTGTAAGATTAAGGTTAATAAATGTCTGTTTGCAACGGCTTTGCTCCTGTGTTTTGCCTCCCCACTGCAACGACTGTGACACCTACACTATACAGCTCTCCCCCCGCCCCCCAATTTTTTTTTTACAATGATACAATAAGAACCCTTTGAAAACACTGGAGTTGTTGTGTGTTCTTGTCTTGGCTTGCTGAGTGCATTTCATTTCCAATTGCATAGTGAAACATCTAGACATTTGTCAAACAGAGCAGTCTCACGGTAGGTTGAAATGACCATGAAATGTTTTATTTAAAAAAATAAAACACCATTCAAAGAATTACAATTAGTCAGAAAGGACAAAAAAAATTACAAACACCATAAAAAATGTAAAGGAACTTGAATGATAATACTGTATGAATCCTAAATAAGTTAATTATACTGTAAATTAAATATAACACCCAATAATGTACGCTGTAATATTTTACTCTATAAAATAATTTTCCATGGTCCTGATTCACCACTGCCTCTGTGGCATATAAATAAAGGCTAGCATTGCAAGAAGTGTTTGTTTTTCAGCACATTCACCAGCCTTCCATTGCTGAACATGAACACATCTGGCCCACTAAAGAGGTAGGTGGAACCTGAAAAACATATGGTGTACATTTTAGTTGAAATTGATGACTCTGATTACTCATGAATTTCTATATATTTAAAAAAAATACTGACCCCTCTCTTGGAAAGCTGCAGTAACTTGTTGTGTCATTCCTGGGAAGCTCTGATCCACCCGTCGAGGAAAACCCTTGTCCATCTTCTTGTTGCTCATGTTATACCTTTAAATATGTTTTTTTTTTATTAGTAAGAACTTGAAAATAAAATAAAGAGGGTCACCCATTTTTTATCACTTTAATCTAACAATACACTATGACTTACCTGTAGTAGTCGTTGCCAACAAAGAATAACATCATGTCAGTGTCTTGGTCATAAACGGCAGCATTGATATTGTTCACCTTAGCTGGCAATCTGAAGCTATTGAGACTCTTGTGACTCACAATGTCATAACCACTGAGAACCCAGACTTTCTGACCTAAGGATCATAAGCACAAGGTATTACAAATGTAATGCCACTAGTAGATTGGGATTGTTCGCAATGTGTTAGAGGTCAATTAATAAAAGTGTACCTTTAAAGATGTACACCAAGTCAGCTGATGGATCCTCAAGTGCAGCATCGATATTATCAGGAAGCAATGGCCAAAAGCTCTTGATCAGATGCTGCTCAGTTTTTTCCAACTGTGGGTGACTGCGCCAGAAGAATCTGAACAATAGAAATCAATATCACATGGTCAGACCCAAAAAATAGATAAGAAATAAATTGAAAAGGTTAATGTTACTTTGTGAATTTTTTTTGTCCATGAGTACCTGTCCTTGAAGAAGAGTTTCTCTCCTCGCAGTGTTGTAACAGCATCCAGGACCAGACTGGGGTCACAGGCATCAGGGTTGACTGGAGATGTGGGTTCAGGCTTATCAGGTTTATCGGGGTTTGAACCTGTCCAATTAATTTTACTTTGTTAGTTAGATGGTGAGCAAAAAAAATAGTTTACAGGTCTGATTTTCAATAAAGATTTTTTCAACATAACAAGAAAATTAGTCACTAATTTACTCATCCTAGAAGCTTACCATAGACAGCCTGAATTCTATTAACGTCATCTCTGGGCAGAACAAAGGTGTCAACATTTCTGTAGCTGTATGTTGGAAACATCAGAGCACCAGGAACATTGGAATGTTCAAGGCCCAAGGAGTGCCCAAATTCATGGGCAGCCACCAAGAACAAGTTGTATCCTGTGGTACACCAATACATGTTGTTTATTATGCATTTGTAATATGGCATTGTATGTTTCCAGTTTGATAAACTGTGAGCATATTCACCATTAGGAGATTTGAAGGTAAAGGTCTCATCGTCATCAAAATGGGTATCTCCACCGAGGCCAGGAGAGGGGAAAAATGCATGAGCCAGGAAACCATTAGGTCCATCAAATGGGGAGCCATCACCATGATCTGAAAATGGAAATGCTGTTAGAACGCTGACATCCATTTTGTATTCTCTAGATTTTTTTTTTTCAGGATTATTATTTCCAGAAATCAGTGTACATTTGAAAAATAACTCTACACTAGGCTTTGAGTTCCTGAAGACTGGAGGACATTGGAGGGCTAATGGCAAAACCTGAGGCAGTTAACTGACTGTCACAAGGGGCCACTAAAGACTTTATTTAAACACCATTCCAGAGAGGAATGTAAATTTGCGGACCACTAATTGCAAGTGCTTCTGAAAGGTGCTCTCTCGTATTAAATATTTCATAAACTGGCTTTCACAAGCTCTAATCTACCCTGTGAACAAAAACCTGTTCAACATTGTGAAATATTCTGCAAGAAAGACTTTGATTTTCAGGAGGGGGTTCTGTGTTTGACAGGAAATGGTACCAATATCACTGGATGAAGCTATAGACTCACCTCCAACAACAAAAGAGATCATGATGTCGGCTACACCACTGTAGATGCGGGTGAACCTCAGAGGAGTGACGCGGGCCCAGACTTGCAGCGCTTTCTCGATGGAATTGTCCACTTCAGCCACAGACATGTCAGGAGTGTAATTCTCAATCCTGTGGGATAAAAATCACAAA
>JAOUQW010000011.1:7136806-7147912 GCA_028565825.1 Olivaichthys viedmensis
ATATGCGAAGAATCAATTTCACTGTACTGTACTTGTATATGTATATGTGACAATAAAGGAGCATTCTATTCTATAAAGAGTGACGTTGTAATTACAACAGCCATAACATGCGAGATCGCGCTTTTTGGTTGACTTTCTTTTAGTATAAGGGGCTCCTAGTGAAGCAGCTACATTTTTAGACTCTTCAAGACTATTCCAAAGCATGGATGCATTTATTAAAAACACGGGGGGATAAAGAAACGTTGCGAGGGTTGCCAAGTTCGCTGTTTCCACGTCAAATTGGGCTAGTTTGAAAGCGTAAAAATTCGAGTGTTGCGAGTTTTTGGGCCACAAGTCTTTTATTAATTAATGATATTGCTCCAGGTGTTAAATATCTGGTAACCAAACAGTGAGCTGACTAAAAAAAAATGCTTCACAGCGCTTTGTGGTGTAAATTGGCCTGATGTAAAATAATTAAATGTGTCTCTTGGGCGTGGTCTCATTGCAGCTCAGTGTTTAGAGAATGTTTGAACTGTGTTATCATGTAGCCAACTCCCTAAATCAATTTACAGCAGTGTTGTGCGCCTGATTCTCATTGATAGTTTCGTTTTTTGTTTTTGTTTTTTCCCACCTCGCCCTCATCCTTTTTCCCCAACACTTTTCAAAACAAAGTTACGCCTATGTACTGTTCCTCATAGTAGTAAGCAGTATATAGCATGCATATGTGAAAATGATCATTTGGTGTACTACACAGAGGTGACCAACTGTCAGTCCGATTCACTTGTGGATGCAGTTCCCTCAGAATTGCATTAGATTGCTTCATTTTTCTGCAGAGCATTTTCACAGTTACTGTGAACCAAAATGTGTTCACTTTTGAAGTTAAAGGGAAAAATAATGCGAGGTGGTGGCAGAGAAAGGCTTCAAGGGAGTCAAAAACCGCTGTGGCCTTCATTTTGGAACAGTAGTGCAACATAAATATAGTAAGTGGATAACTAGCATAAATAGCAAATGTTCTGTATCGAGAATAAGCTGTCACAGCCAGTTAAGAACTGAAGAGCTTTTTTTAAGAACAAGTGGGGGAAATACTAATATTGTAGCTTATTCCTCAATCAATTCCAGATTTTTTTCATCTATACAAACCATAAAACATTTTTTTTTTAAACAAAGGCAAACATCAATATTAATCAATTGCTTCTGCCCATAAATGACATTGGAGCTGGAGGTCTCTGTGTTGCATTACTGACCTCAGTTTTCCACCTATTATTTCAAAAATTGAGTCACCACGTTGCATTGTGGGATGTAGTACACCATTAAGATAGCTCTGGCTCCATATTTGGAAATTCGGTCTAAGTGGTACGTCATCCAGGTATCTTTGGCTTATTCATATTCATGCTGTACTGCGTGCTACATACTGCTTTTGGGTGTGATTTAGCATGAGTAGTATGCATAGTATACCATTGCAAAGACAGCCAACTACCTCCGAAACTGCATACTACTGCATGTCTAAATAATACGCCATCAACCTATCTAACACCTATGGCTGCTGTACTAAATAATATGTCAACCTAACTATTTGTGGCGTATTCTCTAGACCTACCATTTAATATGGTAGTATGCCGTTCACCCATCTGTGGTAAAGAGAAAAAGAAGTAGCAACAAGTTTCTAAACATCCAACAGCTCAAAATCAAATGTAGCCTACTGAAAGTAAAAAAAGAGTGGTAGCTAGAGAACACCGTTGTTTAAATTGTGCTTTTCTATTTTCTACCTCAATATACTAGTCTAAACATGCCATAGATAATGTCATTCCATTTATTCTAAAAGACAAACAACTTTCTTACCGTATTGATACATACAGATATGTGTGTTTGCCGTCTTTAAATGCCTTAGATACACAGCCTAATCATTATTTTTGTGTGTGTGCTGTGTTAGATAAAGAAGTTTGAATTCACTGTTACAAGCATGGACTAAATGTTAGCGTGTATAACATCATGAATAGTGTAAGTGATTGACAGATTCAGGCATTCTTACTTTTTTGTGTTCAGTTAAATTTGTAAACTATTCACAAAAAAATGCTAGCATGAGGTTTTGGCAAATAATCAAGTATCTTAATAACAAAGCAAATAAATTCATGTATATGCATTGCCATGACAACCGAGGGAAAATATTAATCACTGGAAAAGAAACAGACTGAGGGAGGTTAAATGGAATAAAAAAGAATGGGTGGA
Organism: Olivaichthys viedmensis; assembly: GCA_028565825.1. NCBI lineage: Eukaryota > Metazoa > Chordata > Actinopteri > Siluriformes > Diplomystidae > Olivaichthys > Olivaichthys viedmensis. Next base: position 7,139,012 of record JAOUQW010000011.1, read on the forward strand.
GGTAGGTGGCTTACTTTTTCTTTCCATTTCCATCATTCTCCTCCTACTTTCTCTCTCTGAGCAGTTGTTGGCGTACTCATGTTAATGTGAAGTTGTTAGCCATTTGGTTTGACTGTGAGAGGAGTGAGTGAGTGAGAGAGGCCAGATCTGTTTTGTGGCCTTGTTTGTAGATGTTTTCTTTCTCTCCTCTCCTTTGTTGAGCAGCCTTGCCGTCCCTAATCAGGGTGACAGAGACGCACAGCAGAGAAAGAGAGGAATGAGAACAAGAGGACGAGATGTTAAAAAGGAGAGGAGTACTTCCCATGGCCTACAAGCCTTTGGTGCAATATTGTGTGGCAACATATGATAGCAGACCGATTCATGCTGAATCAGTAGTTATTTGGACCTGTTCTATCTCAGAACAGTAATAAGGTCTTCCAAGACCAAGGTTGCGCCCATTGATAGTCAGCTATTTTCTTCCACCAAATCAAATAACCAGTTTAGTTCTGTTCAAGTCTGTTGTTCAAAGTTAACCCTGACCCAAGTTATTTTGCATTTTTTTTACATAATGTGCTGACCAGATTAATTCTATTACATTTCAGAAATTATGAGCATTGATCATTCTCTTTAAAATCTCATAAAAGTTGACAAAAATAATCATGAATAACTTGTTAAGCAAATATGTCTTCAAATAATTCCTAAAGTATTTTTACAGTAACTATCCCAGTACAAATCCTAAGTCTGTCTTTCTCATCACTTCAATTTTGTGTACATTTCTATTCATTTTACCTTTAAAAACACTGAATATATTTAACAATATAATATGTTGGAGAATTACATGGAATTTAATAGATTGCATGAAATTTGTTAGATTTGACATAAATTCATCTCCAAAGATGGCTAACTTTTGAAATAAATGACTAGACATGCTGTGTAAGAATTATTGAACATACTTGAAAATTGCTCAGCAGTAACTAGAGCTGCTAACAAAGAAACAGATAATATATCAGAACAAATAAAAAAAGTTATTTATCTTATCACTGCAATCAGTGACCAGAAGCGACAAGCCCAGATATACGACTCCAACTCTATCTGTTTAAAACCACTTCCAATTAGTAGATTTCCAAGCATGAATTGCTAAGGGATTGAGACCAATTGATCACAGAGCTAGCGATTTAATGCTGATCGGACAAGATTACCCGCCAATGGCCAATGCTAATAGTTAATGATTAGCCGGTCACTAACTAAGCTGATAAAGCTGATCAAAGTGACCTAGATTTGTGGGCAAAGTTGTTCCCAATCCATTAGAGAGCATTCACAGGGCGCAGCTAGCAAGGACACACCATGCATGTTTTTTTATTGCCTGTTAAGGGAATCTGGTCAAGGGAATCTAATGTTAATGTGATTGGGGTGCAATAGGGCCTCCCTAGCCACCATGGCTATGGCTCTTAAATGGCCCCCATTGACCCTGGAAAGGGGGCGCAATATACATGGCCACACATATGCATGCATCCCAAATCCAAACACATACTCGTGCACTCACAAAGGGAGCTTTGTGCTCCACCGCTGCCGGGTTTTTCTTTTGTGAGCCTGAACGTAATGTGAAGCGTTATGAAGACGTTTTAAGGTGTCAAGATCAGCAGCGCACTTCTCTAGGCCTTCCACCATTTTTTTCTTTTGCCAAAAAGGATATAAACTGTGGCACCAGAGGTCCTGTCTTCCAGTCTTCTGAGCTGGGAAAGAAGGAATGATTGAGAGAGAGTGGAAGTGGAGTGGGGGAGAGAGGGAAAAGGACTCAGGAGAATAAGGGATTAGGAAAAAGGGTCAAGGATAGAAAGAAAGAAAGGGGTGGGGACAAAATGGTGAGGGTGCAAAAGTGATAAAACAGAAAGCCCAAAATGGAAAAGGAACAGGGGAAAAGAAAAAGTGAGAGAGAACGTGAGCATGTCAGAAAAAGGAAAAGAGTGTGCTTCTGTGTACATAGGCAAAAGCGAGGGAGAGACGGGGGAAGAGAGAGAAGGAGGGGTGCATGTGTGAATGCACTCTTTGTGATCAAAAGACTTATTTATTTTCTTAGTGCTTGAACTCTTCAGAAAACTCACTGGGTCTGTCTCTCAGGTGTCTGCTTAGCACTTACCTCTTGCTCTGCATGTGTGCACACACACACACACACACACACACACACACACTTTATTTACAATTTGATTGAACTAAGGTTATCCCCTCATAAACATGCTGATCATAATGTAGAAAGATTTGGACCGTGCAAGATGTATGTATCTATGTATCCACACATACAAACACACCCAGGCAAAATCCTCTCTTCTCCTCCTCCGCCTTCTCCGTGTCCCAGCTGGTATTCACACATTTGTAATAGGATTAACACTCTCTGGCTCTGAGAAAGAGAGGAGAGAGTGATGAGAAGGACAAAAGAGTGGAAGGGAGTTAGGAGGTCAAAATGGGGGAGAGAGAATGAAAACTGAGAAACACCACTGACTCTGCAATCAAATGACTGCTCGAACACTTTTCAAATATGACTATTATACTAAAGTCCATACAGAAATGTTTAAAATAGGCAAACACATGCTGTTGTGCGCAGATGAACAAAAATAATGAAGTTGAACAAGCCTCTAGTGGAATGAAGAGTGGCAGTATAGTGATAATAAACATATGGACCAATACTTTACATAGGTACGGGGCAGTGATAACACACATGTATAGCTATTTTCAGTAAATATTTTAAACATAGAGCCAGGTGTTTCATTAGGTGTAAATAAAGTCTACTGTAACCCCAGGGAGAGACAGACTGTGTGTGTGTGTGTGTGTGAGAGAGAGAGAGGTGGTGGTGGCACTGTAAGTCAGGTAGGAAGAGAGACTGCAAGAGGGGAATTCAAGAGTTATATTTGACCCATTTGGGGCACCATGCCAAGTAAGCTCATAACACCCAGTCTGAGGGGGGGGGGGGTGGAGAGAGAGAGAGTTGAAGTTAAAAGTAAGCACATGAGTAAAATGTGACTGTGATGGTGGAGAGGTTGAGTAAGAGATAAAGGCTCACTGAGCAGGGAAGTTAGGACAGAATGGGAATGCATGGCTGTGTGGGTGTATGCCAGTGGTATGTGTGGAACGGTGTCAGTCTATATTCTGCATGTGTGTTGACAGCGTCTCCTGTATCTCTGTACGGAACTGTCCCTTCCTACTTCCATTGGCACTATGCACTACTTCCCCACTTTTTCACTTCTGTCCTTACATTCATTCTCTCCCTCTCTCTCTCTCTCTCTCTCTCTCTCTTTCTCTCTCTCTCTCTCTCTCTCTCTCTCTCTCTCTCTCGCTTTCGAACTCGAATCTTTCTTTCTCCATGGAAGACCTAAAAATAGCACAAGGCAAAAAAAATGCAAGTAGCCACAAACCCACATCGCTCCTCTGTTTGAGTTGGATCGGTGGTCAAAAGTGAATGAAAGAAAACTTGGTTTCATATTAAAGAAGAGTATGGCTTTATTTGAAATAAGAAAAACAATGGAAAGAATAGAAATGATGGAATGATGAGGTCAAACCAGGCTATATGGGTTAAAGTAAACGAAAGAAGACACAGTGAATTCGGAAAGAGTGAAATGGTGCCCAGCTTCAGTCTGGGTCTGTGTACCATGTGGCAAAAGCAGCCTCCCACCACCTCTTAATATATATAGTTATAGGAAATTGTGTGTTTGTGTATTGCCATGTGAGTTAATGTGATTTTATGAGAATGTCATTAAGCGCCAAGAGCATGCTGTCATCTGTGTATGTGTTTGTGCATTAATGTTCAGAAGATTTTGTTGAAGGTATGAGTGTAAGTGTGAGACGAAGACTCAGCCTGCCTGTCGTTTCTGTCTGCACGAGTGTGTGTGTGTGTGTGCCAGGATGACTGTGGCGAGCAGCCGGTCTGCCAACGCTCCGACCTCAGCCATGTGCGGCATCTGTTGCCACGGTCACCACTTGCAGTCTACACAAAGCCCAAAGCCTAGCGATTAATAATAGCACCATTAACAGTAATAATAATAACAGCAAGTCCTAAGATCTACATCATACTCTGGCCTACACGTCCTACACTTGTGTGTGACTCCCAAGTGCTGTTTATGTAGACTTGCCAAAAGTTGGAAAGTTTGTGGAACACTGACTGCATGGCGTCTGACACTAATAACTGTTATTTTCGAAAGAAGATCTAAAGTTAATAAACCAACATATAGCGGTTCAGTAACAGTGTTTTTCTGGCCAATTTAATTATTAAGGCATAGGTAAAAGATCAAATATCACCGAATCACTTAAAAAATAGCATATACTATACACCTTTAATGTTATGATAACACCGTACTTTTTATGATTATGTATTTCTACCACTATTGATCCCTATGTCAGGTTGTAAAATAACACCTTCAATATTTAACATTCATTCCCATATATCAAAATACAGTATTACTATATGATTTGCATTAAAATGGCTATCAGAATGGCTCTGAGATCAACATTCCACCATATATCCACCACAAAAATTACCAAGGTCTTCTAACAGACAAACAGTAACTTCCTTTTTTTTTTCCTTCTCTCCAACCTTCAAAGGAAGAATGATTGATAATTCACAGACAGCACGACACTAGCTTCTTTCAGCTTTGAATTCTTCTTCACTCATTTAGATGCTGATGGCCTTGCATATCCATTTAGTTCACTACATGCTATTTTTAGTAGCTTCAAGCCTTGCACTCCTACATTTTACAGAGTTACGTGAAAGTTTCACACTGAAGAAAGACGGCTGAGCGTGTACGGTGCTGACCTTTTAAGTTGGCATGTATTTTGTGTGCAAGAGTCATGCCTTTCCAATTAGTTACTTTATGTGTAATACAGGCCATAGATTGTGATGTACTACTCAGCTCATCTGCTGAGGTTTTGGTTTTATCCTTGAACCATGTGCAATGAAATGACCCAAAACACAAGTATAAAGGTTAACTGCAGCCTATTTGCAGCTACACACATGTTCCAGGCATGACTTGTAGAAAGAGTGTGACAGTATATTGGTATGAAGATACACAGTGATAAGAAAATCTGAAGTAATTATACAACTAATATTATTCTGTGCCTGCATATATGATGGCATTAAAACATTCCCTGGTGCAGCACGTCCCTTTAAATAGGCTATGGGATTTTTAAAGTAAGGTTGCCTGCTTTTTAAATAACAAACACAACACCAGGCAAAAATCAGAGAGTGTTTTTACATTGTAAATAACAAACACACCTGGTGAATTTTTATACCGTTCCACCCTTAGTTTGCACACGCGTAGTCAAATATTGAATTCTGTATATTCATCTGTTTTGCATGGTTTACAAAACTTCAGTTTCTCAGACAGAGTGATTTGTTGTTCACATGAAAAAAACTTTAAAAGTTTAACATTTTTAAATACTGGCCTTATGCTTTAACTTCTAAAATGCACAGGCCCAAACTGAATGATAAATGAAAAACTTTTGTATGTATTAACTACCCACTGCTATCATTGTAATTATTTATCTGTTAAATCTGTGGTGGGTCCATTAATCTCATAGAACACCCCACATGTGCTTATTTGTGGTTACTTTTGTTGACTTCTCTGCTCATTTGTTTAGGAAAGCACCACTGAGTCTGATCATTTGTCTGACAGCCCCTATGAGGGCCACGTAAAAGGCCCAGCGTGCAAAGCCATTACCTGCATGAAAACGCCAGGTGTGTTTTATTTAAAAGCTATGACTGTAGACATTTTTAAAACCATATACTGCCATGCATCTTTGTCATCTCTGGGGCCTGCTTTCCAGCGGAATAGCCTCAAGGTGCAAACTTAACACATGAACAAAGCCTTGCAAGAACCAACATGTTTATGAAAAGTATATGAATCCTAATGTTTTCTCTATTTAGTGTTGGAAGAATCACTTACAGTGGCTACAATCAAATTATTTAGGAATAACTTGTGTCCCTTCCAGCAAGCAGTCAGGGGAAAATGTCCACCACAATGAAATAACACTCTTTAGCTTTAAAGACATTTTACAGCAGTATTCACATGAATTTACACATAGTCTTTTTTATGTTTTTGTTCATATTTGTAGAACATTTCAATTTTAAATGTCTAAACTTGCCTTCAATATTGCCTGTCAGTTGTTGTTTTTTACTGTGTATTCAAAACTTGTTAATATGAATTGTGATTACAATGAGTGCACAACATTCACATCTGGAAAAAAAACTATCAATTTGTACAAGTCTTCCTAGAACTTCCCAGAACATTTTCAATCATTTTACAGATTTTCTGCATGCCTCTGGGTTAAAATAGCTTGTTATAACGTGCTTTCCTGCTAGTTTTCGCAGTTCTTCCATTGACTCTGCCTTGAACATGTACGGCAGGATATCGCTGGGAAAGAATAAACAAACTCATAAGTCATTACTGTCTATGCTCTTCAACATAATGCTGATCTCAAGACAGTTCGCAAAATTATAGCCCACATTTTCAATGAGATATTTAGACAGCAGTCTGTACTATTAATCTCTGGCTTCCTTCAACATTACCTGGTGAGGAAGGTAGTGAAAGAAATTCCAACAACGTGCCAAAAAATAGCCTCTGTAGTTTATGTCAACAATTTGTTTGGAATAAATTTTTTATTTTTTATTTTTATTTTTAAATAAATGCAGCCAGTTATAACACCAGAGGTGGTAGAAGTACACAAATTTCTTACTGAAGTGCAAATACTCATCTAAAACAATACTCTGGTAAAAGTAAAAGTTAAAATACAGCTTTCAATTCTATACTGAAGTTAAAGTGCAAAAGTAGGCCTCCAAACAATAAAGTATATAGCCTATCTAAAGTATGAAAGTCAAAGTACAAGAAAGAATCACAAATGCAAACGGTTTTTTAAACGCCAATTTTTTTTGCGAACTTAAGATGAGAACTTAAATTAGGGACTCTGACTGGAGTTGCACTTGAGTCGCACGTTGATTGGCTCATGACTTGACTCGGACTTGCACTTGACTGACTTGCGACTCGACTCTAGACAGACAAATTTCCGCCTGGATTAAAAACATGAACAAAAAACTAATAAGTTAGGACAGCCAACCTTAATGCAGTTAATGAATAAAACCTTTATTTTCCAAACTTACTTGTGCGGCTTTATCTGTCAGTTTCATGACTGTCATGCGGAGCAATTTATTACAGTGCTATTCGAGTGCAGCTCGAAGCAATAATTAAGCGCAACACCGGAAAAAAGTGTGAAGCAATGTTGGGAGCAGAGCAGTTTTCATAACGCGATTGAAGTCCCCAAATGGCGAATCGGGTTCTGTTTATCCTTACACGATAGATACAGTGAATGCATTATTAAGGAACCTATAGGAAGCTTATTATTTTGAACCATGGTAAAAACAGGGCCAATAGAAGACCCATTACTACACAAATGTTTGATTCTGTTGCAGACTTCTACTGTATATGCCGTGGTGTTTCTGTCAGTTTTTGTTCTTGTTTGAGGCATTGTTTAGTAATGCAGTAAGACTTGAAATTATTGACATTAACAGAATACTTTGTCCATTTTAAACAGTAGAAAATAACTGTATCATAGTTTAATTTAATAAAGAACCTTAATGAAGGCAGAGTATTGTCTCAATGGTTAAGTTCCTGGGGGAAGTTGTTCTGGGCTTGGGCTCAGGTGGGGCCCAGGGATCCATTCACATGCAGAATGGGTCTTTTTTCATCCAAATATGTTGGTTTTGTCCCAAGCAAATTTGTTAATAATGTAGACTTAATCTGGGTTCATCTAGGTCCTTAATGGTGATCTCAAATGCTGGAAAAATTGTGGTTTTAGATGTTTAAAATGTAAAAAAAACAAAAAGCAACTACAAGCCCTGGATGGTTTTTTAAATCCTGTAAATGCATGTGGTTAAAATACAATCTAGATATAAGACGCATGAAACGTCCAGGTGTAAATGAGCTCTATGTCTTACATTGTCCATATAAATGACTTAACGGCTATGTGTTTGCTAAATAGTTAGCCTGATTTTTAGACAAATAACAGTGTAGTTGCTTAGCAACAGTGTTCTCACAACTTTAACCACTTCAACTGCAATATTGTGTGTTCAACAATTGGATTGTATGGTTATCATGACATGAATTTTGAATACGGTCCAAGCCCTAATATCAATGATAATGTATTCACTTTAGTATTAGTGTTAGGTCTATAGGAGACTTATTCAGACCTACTTACAGTTAAACTTACAGTTTTAAAATTTGTCATTTTTTGCAACCACTGAAAATGTTGTTAGAGACAGTTAGAGACTATAGTTCATTTTTTTCTATTAGCAATTTGTGTTAATCCTCATTTAGCCCATTGTCAGGGGTCAGTTTCTGACTAAAGCCAACCACTGTTGGCTAGATATTTTTGGTTGGTGGCCTACTGTCATCCAACAGTGACATTAAGGTGTTTAAAATTCCTAGCACGACTCCTTTGTTAACAAAAAATGTTAAAAATTCTAATTGTTCTAAAATGTTCCCCAAGGACACACAAGCCCATAGATAAAGTATTACCCATATCCATTCTTGTTAGCCCTTGTTTATATAAATAAATATTAATCTAGGGACTAACTGCAGTGTAATTCAGTAGGTAGTATAAGATTTGGTGTAGTACAGTGAAAAACTTTTCCAACAGGTTATTCACACACACACACACACACACACACACACACACACAGATACACCATATGGCCAAAATTATGTGGACACCCCTCCTAATTATACGTCGGCTGGAGTGGTGTAAAGCACGCCGCCAATGGACTCTGGAGCAGTGGAAACGTGTTCTCTGGAGTGATGAATCACATTTCACTATCTGGCAGTCTGATGGACGAATCTGGGTTTGGAGGATGCCAGGAGAACGCTACCTACCAGAATGCATAGT
>JAOUQW010000011.1:7155361-7160785 GCA_028565825.1 Olivaichthys viedmensis
AGGGATAAGAAAAGAAAAGGGGCGGGATGAAAGAGGGAAAAAGAGTGCAAGATATTGATCGGCTGGAACACATAAGGAAACTCATAGACTAGACATTCTGTGCAAGCTATTAAACATGAAGCCCTTTAAAAAACAAGGCAGACGGTCACCTCCATCCACACGCGCCAAGGGGGGTAAGAGAAGGGGACTGACCGATACAAGCCCAGAAGAGGAGAAGAGGGACACAGAGGAAAAACCCAGACTTTCACCTTCCTCTCCCAAGAGACTGATCTCCTCAAATTCAGACTCCTCACAGGATGAGCTAGTTAGAACCAACAGAACCCCAGAGAGGGAGGGACAAAGAGAAGGAATACTGGATGTATCAGGGGATTATGGGAAGGCAGAGGAGCATTCTCGGAGCTTCAAGTCAGGTGAAACGCAGAGTGACAGTAACAGCAGCACAGCCAGTGCCAATAACAGCCCCAATCCCTCATCCAGCCGCAAGACAGCCACCTTTAAGGCTCGCGTACCGAAGAAGAAGTATACCTCTGAACACTATGCTGGAAACCATGGCAACGCCAGCACTTCCAGTACTCCCCCACAGAGCAACAGCAGCACACCTCATAATGGCTCTGGTGCTAGTCAGGGCAGCACCGCTGGAGCTAAACACACAGACACAGGCAGTCAAAGCAACCAGCTGGCTGTGGGCAGCACCACAGGGGTCATGCACAACAGCATGGCAGCACAGGCGGACAGAATGGGAGATGAGGGTAACAAGAGGGAAAAAATAAGCGCTTCTAGTCCTCAGCGCTGCTCCTCCACAGACACAGCCAGTGAGCACTCGGCTGACCTCGAGGTGATGACACGACAATCTGACCGTCACTCCAATCTGCAAGGAGACCAAGATCATGTTAATCTTGCGCCTCCACAGGAATGTCTACCAGCTGGGCTGTCAGAAGCACTTGCCAAGGGTTTAAAGAACCAGAGGGTCCTGGCCAGAGTGGGTGCTAGAACAGGAGACAGGTGGCCACCTGATAGAGGACGAGAGCCATCGGGAGTTTTTCGTGCTGGTGTCGTCCGGGAAGTCAGTGGGGAGCATGGGAGTGTGGAGGTGCAGTTAAATGGTGAGAAAACATTATGCAAATACCCATTCCGAGGGGCTATTGATATGGTCGACCTAATTTTGGATGCATCCCCTCCAGGGCAGGCAGCTGTGCCCATAGGAAAACGTGTGTGTGTGCCCTTTGGAGGGGGCAGTGAAGGCAGCGAGGGGGCACAGCAGTGGTACAGGGAAGGCCTAATCACCCAGGTGGACCCCCACCCTGCTGTTTCCTTCCCTTATCGCGTCCAGCTCCGGAAAGAACCGGCAGATGAAAAGGAGACAACAGGACCAGAGGATGATGGGAGTGGCAACACTGCTCAGGCAGTGTGGGTCTCACGGCAGAGCCTCCGCCTTCTGGTTCCACCATGGGACCTGGAGCTGCCGCAACCCGCTGAGCATGGGAACGAGGGCCGAAGGGTGGTGCAAAGAGAGAGGGAGTGGGAGGAGAGAGAAGAGATGGAAGTGGACCCGGAACTGTGTCGTTTCAGCATGATGCATGGGGTGACAGGGCCAGTGTTAATTAGAGGGATGTTACACCCTGCAACTTCTTCGTTACCGCCCTCCTCCTCTTGTGCTATTAGCGCTGCCATCACTTCTGTACTCAGCATAGCTCCAGACAGAGACTGGGACCGTAGCCGACAAAAGGAGCTGGAGAAAGAGAGGGAGTTGCAAAGGCAATTTGAAAAAGAGCGAGAAAGGGAAAGGGTTTCTTTACAAGCACCAGCCCCAGAAGAGGACATGGAGGTCAGCCATTTCAGCATGGCCCAACTCAGGGAGGGTGGCCTCACCTTAGCCATGGGCACCAAACCTTCGGGTGTGCCCTCCCAGCATCGACCCATTCTCTCTAAACCTGACTACCTCAGCCCTCATCTGTCAGTGGTGAGAGGCATTGGCACCCCATTAGCACCCCACTTGTCCCTTGGCCCCTCCTCTGTGCTCCTGGGCATGGACGCAGCTGCAGGGGGCACAGTCATCTCTTCCAACCCACAGTTGCCTCCACTGCCCCCCTCCTCTTCTCGCAGTTCCCTTGAGAAAACTTCCACTTCCAGCTCCCACGGTGCATCAGGGGGTGGCTCAAGCTCCTCATCTTCTTCATCACGTTCCCGTACACCTCTTACAGCTGCTCAGCAGAAGTACAAGAAGGGAGATGTGGTGTGTACTCCCACAGGAATCCGAAAAAAGTTTAATGGGAAGCAGTGGCGGCGACTGTGCTCCCGTGAGGGCTGCTCTAAGGAGTCCCAGCGACGTGGCTACTGCTCCCGTCACCTGTCCATGCGTACTAAAGAGATGGAGGCAGGAGGCGGGTTGGCCCGAGACAGGAGTGGTGCCAGCAGCACAGGCACCCTCACACCTGATCTCCGCTTAGGAGGTCGCACCAGCAGTGAAATTGACTGGGACGAGACATCACGTGACAGTAGTGAAGCCAGCAGCCGTGGAGGAGACTCACGACCTCGTCTAGTTTTGCCTTCCCTCCTACCGCAAGAGCTGCCACGTGATCTGTCACGCTTTGACTTTGATGAGTGTGAGGCTGCAAACATGTTGGTGTCTCTGGGCAGCTCACGGTCAGGCACGCCCTCATTCTCCCCTGTGTCCAATCAGTCACCATTCTCCCCTGCCCCCTCTCCTTCACCATCTCCGCTCTTTGGCTTCCGTCCAGCTAATTTTAGCCCCATCACTGCACCTTCATCTCTTACCCCTCGCCGTCCACGCCATCTCAGTGGCACAAAGTTGGGCACCCCCAGCACAGAGCGGGATCGCCACCTATCTGGCATCATGCCCACCTTTCAGACCAACCTGACCTTTACTGTGCCAATGAGTCCCAGTAAGCGTAAGTTGGATGTTCCCCCACCTCCACTTCCTACTGCCCCTGACTATGCGAAGTCTGATGCCCAGCTAAGTGACTTGGCACTGGGCCTCAATGTTGCAGCCTTCAGGGCGGTATCCCCTCAAAGCCAATCAACCACGCCCTCTTCTCTTTCTTTTCCCCGACCAAGAAGCGCAACCAGTCGCCCCTCATCTTCTGCTGCATCCACCCCTCCACCTATGTTGGTTTCTCCCACACCCCCTTCACCCCTGCCCCAGGACCCCAGCCCACGTCGTATTGTGCCCCTGCGTGATTCACCTGTGATCGTCCGCAATCCTGACGTGCCACTGGCTAAATTCAGTGATGGTCCCTTGAGCCGAAGAACAAGTTCCCGCTCCAGAGAGCATAGTCAGCCACCTCACCTTGCTGTGGGTCTCCAGGCTCCTGTTCCTATTAATAGAGCTGCCACAAATGGTACTGTCTTGCTCCGGAACTCTGCCCCCACTTTGGTGTTGGTAACAACTGCCCAGTCACTGACTACTGTGGCGGCTGGGCATCAAACCTACTCAAGCCAGGCCCCCAGCAGTGTTTCTTCTTCCAGTACAACCACTGGTCCTGCCATTTCAGGCTCTGGAGGGAGAGAACGCGACAGAAAGCCAGGTGATCATGCAGATGTACTAGGGGGGGTTTTGCCACAACCTGTGGCCTGCCATCCAAGTCCCACTGCCCTACTGCCCCTTATTCTACCAGCAGAGTCTCCACATCCTGCCCCCCGAAAAGACATTATCATGGGACGACCTGGCACAGGTAGGACTATTGGAAATAAAAACAATAAAAACAATTTTTTTAATTAAAATTAAAAATCAGGATACAACAAGAAATCTGAATTTTCTGTACCTGAAAAACTTTCTGTTAAAGTTGGCATATCTATGAACAAGTTAACCAGAGTTTTTATTTTACTTTATTATATTGGCATGCTTTTTCTTTCTAAAATGCCAAAGATATTGCTACTGCCTGATGCTTAAAGTCACATACAGTATCTCTTTGTTTCACATTTTGTTTTTGTTTGTTTCATATTTGTGTTTGTTTAAGTTAGCATTTCTGAGAGAAATATCTTTGATGAAAAGATGTCTGGTTTAAAAATGAGACTTTAAGGACGATTTGCCACATACTTACCGTTACCTACTTTTGTAGAAATGGAATGTCTTGGTGATGTTCACTTTTCAAGTTAAACTTATTTGGCAACATAGATGTAAATAGGACTTGATTTGAGGAGGGATGCAAGGGGATGAAAAAAAAAAAGATGAAATTGGATTAATTCATATGTGATAGCACTTAAAATATCTATTATCGATAACGTTCAGAAATGGAAAAACGAGCACAATAACATTTGTTGACTGTCCTTAGGCCACTACATTAGTAGGTTGGCTAGCTAGCTAGCTAATTAATTAGTTCATGTGGGTTGTGTTTTTTTTCTGTGCAAGATATTGGATGTCTACCAGGATAAGACCAGGTTTTGCTTTCTTGTCTTTGTGAAGTGGGTTGCAGGGCATTTTTTAGAGCAATTCAATGACATTTGGGAAAAACCCATGCTATCTAAGCTAACTATAATTTTTTCCTATTTAGCTTAGCTCAAAAATAAGTATTTAATGGTAACTATACCCCTCAAACCCCGGGTCATTTGAATCCACTATTGAAATTTGTCACTCACCCATCGAATAATTTTTTGAAATTGTGACTTTTTAAAATTTTTTACTTTCATATATTTTTTAATATACTACGTATGTTATGCTGTGTGGTTTTCATTATGAAATATTTTTTTCCATAGTTTGAAAACAGGATTTCTTTTGTGGGGGGACACATTGGTTGAAATAAATGCTTTTATATACACGTATAGGTTATTACATTTTAGGCCTATTATCTAGTCCCATTCAACAGTTAATCAAGTAAATTTAGAGATAATTTGCTTTCATTATGTAGTAAATTGTACATCTGAGGTACCTGAGTGATGCATCAATAAGGACACTTCATAAACTACAAAGATGTATTTAGTAGCTGGAGTCAAAGTTCCATCTGTGCAAATCTTTTTGTTTTTCTACTTTTGTTGTTTGATCAAGAGAGAGGTGATTAATGTTATCATTTATTTGGGATTCAGAATCATAGTCTCTATGATGTCCAAAAATGTTTTAGAAGGGAAGAAGGAACTCAAACTGTTTACATTTGAAATCCTTTCTCTGGATGATGATTACTGATTATTGCCTAAAACACTGCTGTACATACATTTTATTATTATCTTTAAAAAAAAAAAGTTTATTTAAATGTAAACAAATATACACTCATTGAGCACTTTTTATTAGGAACCTGTACAGCTTTTCATTCATGCAATTATCTAATCAGCCAATCGTGTGGCAGCAGCGCAATGCATAGAATCATGCAGATACGAACCAGCAGCTTCAGGTAACGTCCACATCAACCATCAGAATGGGGAAAAAATTTGATCTCAGTGATTTTGACCGTGGCATGATTGTTGGTGCCAGAC
>JAOUQW010000011.1:7180580-7192483 GCA_028565825.1 Olivaichthys viedmensis
GGATATGCGAAGAATCAAATTTCACTGTACTGTACTTGTATATGTGACAATAAAGGAGCATTCTATTCTATTCTATTGTGAAGTGTTTAATGATAACAATACTGTGCATGTTGGATATCACGGTATATGGCATAACCAATTTTTAGCACAAGTATATAGTATGTACCATATTTTCCTGTCAATAAGTGGCTCTGGAGCATAAGGCGCACCATTATAAATTCTGTTTGCTCAGAGAAAAAATAAACAATACTGTACATCAATTTATTTTGCTTTGTTATATATGTTGCATTAATATACCAAGCATTTAAATCTGGGTGACCCCAATTGGTATATGTCTGTAAGTACATCCTTACAAAGACGTTATTATATAGCAGTGTTTAATGCTAAAAATGTTTCATTTACTTTATGAGTGGCTTTTGTTTGTCTGTTCACTGGCACTATGACGATGCTTATTTCCGCTAGCGCAGCTATGACATTTTCAGTGTTACGTAGGTGTCAGTAGTGTACGGTAGTGTACTTTTTACTAACCTTCATGTAACTGCTGGAGCTGCATGCATACTGTAAACACACTAAGAGATGGGTAAACTACTATAACTGCTGTAGTAGCATAGTTACTGTGAAAACACTAACAAATAGACATATTACAATAAAGCTAATGCAAAAATTATAACATGTATTGCTTTCCTGTATAAGTCATCGCACCTTCTAAAGGGCAAAAAAAAAAAGAAGTGTGTTATAGTCCGGAAAATACCGTAGTCATAAAGCTGCTCAAACCGATGGGCAGAAATATGTACGAGTCCTCACCAGCCAATGTCTCTCTTAGGCCAGCCTCCACTTCTGGCTCAGGTTCCACCCCCCAACTGTTTGTCCCAGTCCTCAGCTTCGGGGTCTAATCAACAGCTAGTGACCGCCATTTACCCTGCCCCCAGTGTCACCCTGGCGACAGGAGTGGTTTCCATGACGACCGTATCTCAAAGTGTGGCTAGTCCTGTGTCAATTCTGACATCCCCCTCGTCACCTCATATGAAGACATCCATAGTATCAAATGTGCACTTGCATTCTCAAACTCATGCAGAGTCACAGTCACAAGTTACTTTGAAGATAGAAAGCCCTAAAGGGCCAGAGGTGGGAACACACAGAGAAGCAGCGATGTCGAACACAGCAAGTCAGGTGGAAGAATCAGGAAGGCTTGCTAGTCCAACCCTGCACCTGCATTCAGGTAAACATTAGGTAGATTCACACACTGATGTACACTCTCACCATCTTGGGAAAGATATTTGGCGAATTATATTTTAGTTCACTTATTGACGTCTCTGATTACTGACTCACTGCTAGTTGCATGACTCACCATGAACTTATAATGGGGAGTAACATGAATAGTCTCAGCACCACAGAAAATAATGACATTTTTCCAGCATGTGATTGAAATTTGAATGAAAATTTTTATTTAAATGCCTTTACTTCTCAAAGAAGTCCCCATCACTTATACATGTTTAGCATACAAAACAAAATTCTCCAATTCTTTGGATTAGCACGGTCTGCTGGTGCAGATCAAATAAACACATTTTCCTCAAACTCTCAGCTCCTTTAATTACAGAGATTATAACACGCAGTCCTTTTGGGCAAAAATAGTCTTTTGAATGCATAAGAGTGATACAAAAAAAAAGATTATCTTAAACAATCCTTTTTGGCTAAAATAGTGGTATTTGAATCGGTAAAAGTATATAAAGAAATAAATAAGAGTATAACTAAATGAATAAATATTGTGCAATTTTATGCACTACAGTTATTGATTAAATGTATTAATAATTGTTCATGATATAATTCTGTTTCCACTCTCAAAGGAAGTAGGGCAGGATCTCCTAAACTGTCCCTGGTTGAGCATGTTCCTTCAATACAAGAAGGGGAAGAGCAAGACGGAAAGAAGGCGAGTAGAATGGAGCGTGAGAGTGAGAGAGATGGTGGAGGAATGGGGTCTTCTTGGATAGAGAGAGCAGTAAGAGAGAGGGTAATAGAAGAAGCCCCCAAAGGCCCGCTCACTGATAACAAGGAGGAACATGGCAGAGAGGTGAGCAGCAAATCCCATTAACCTAATCCTCATTTATACAGCATCTGCTCATTGCTTTGTGGAACAACGAGAAAAGCACTCTTACAACTTTAATATAAAACCTAATCCTAGCCTAATCTGGCAGTTGTGATGATTAATTGAAGCAAAATTTGTATAAATTGTCTTTAATCTTAATCTCAGTTCGTAATGTAGTTGAATGGACCTCAAAGGGTTCAGCACTGTTACTCTTGAGACAAGAACCAGATGTAAAGACAAAATGTTTGTTGGAGCCAAATGAACAAGAGGGTCAATAATTCAATCCAATTGATTATGTATTAATTATGTATGTATATAATGTTCTTTTATAATGTGCATGTATTCCTTTTAAAGACTTAATTGGGGGTAATCCTAATGTCAAATGGTTTTGAACAATACTATAATACTGTACCCACGCTATGTTCTGTACACGTCTCCCATTTTCTTTTCTTGCTTCTTTTTCCCTCTTCTCTTTACTGTGTCCCTCTCCCTCTCCTTGTCTTTCTAAGACTGGATGTAGAGATGTGTCTGGGTTGGACCTGCCTCCACCGCCACCGCAAACCGACACTCCTGCACTTAAGAAGACCAAATCCCGCCCCCCGCCACTCAAGAGCACCACTGACCCTGTTGACAAGTGAGTGGCAGAGCAACAAACCACTTCTGCGCCATTATATTCCCAACCCAGCATCGACAGTGAGCTGTTTATAAATCCCACCAACACGGCTGTCCCTGATGCACTCGAGTCAGCGCCACACATACTATCATGTCAGTGTCACTGCTGTGCTTAGAAAGGTCAAGAATGGTGGTGGTCTCTTTCCAGCGATGGATGGGGTAGAGGGGGCTGACAAATTGTCCATAGTAACAGATGGGCTACAGTCAGTGATTGTATTTGTATATGGTAGGATTACCTGATAAAATGGCAGGTGTACATAGTAAACCGCCAACTGAGTATGATTCCTTTTGAACAGTTCTTCCATTTTTTTCTTTATTTTTTTCTTTATAACTTTTGAAATAAACAGTTTTCTGTCTCTCTGTGTAAAGAGTGTTATCAGACACATATTTTGAGGAGCGCCTAGCTGAGCTGCCGGAGTTTAAGCCAGAGGACTTGCTGCCCTCTCCCAACCTGCAGAATCTGGCCACATCTCCCCGAGCCATACTCGGCAGCTACCGCAAGAAAAGGAGGAACTCAACAGGTGTGTGTGTGTGTGTGTGTTTGAGTAATGTCAGAGAGAGAAAGCAATAGCGAGAGAGAGAGAACAGATAAGCAAAGACTACTCAAGCCATGTTCCATGTTTTGTAGGCTCCATAAACGCTTTTTGTAATTGTTTATGACTGTGGGTCAGCTATACATGTAGTTCAGTTTTAGAGTGTGAAAAATAGAAGGGTGGAAGATATTAGCAGATGCAAGCGTAGTGGGGGTGGCTTTTGCTTAGTTTTTATAAGAATCCTTTTGGGGAATGCATTGTTCTATTCCTAACAGTCTTTTTCTTGTTTCTCTTCTTCCACCTACTTGTCCCTTCTGTCTGTTTTTTTTCCCACTCTCTTTACTCTTTGTCTCATTCTTTCTGTCTCTCTCTCTCTCTCTCTCTCTCAGATCTGGACTCTGTTGATGACCCCAGCTCTCCAAGAAGGAAAAGCCGTCGCTTGTCCAGCTGTAGCTCAGAACCCAACACGCCCATGAGTGCAGCCAAGTGTGAGGGAGACATATTCACTTTTGACCGAACTGGTGTGTACACAAACCCTCTCTCTCTCTCTCTCTCTCTTAGCCATTATATAATATTCACAAACGATGTTTACGTACATTAGCACTCACATTCATCAACTCTAAAGCGATTTTCTTATTTCAAGAACATGAGATCTCTTGCTTTATATATTGGAATATTTTCCAACCAAAATATGTATTATGGCAATTAAGAACAAGAGCCCCAAAACACCAGTGCTCTGTATCCTGAACTCATGTATAATAGGATGTAATTTTGCTTTCAACTGCTATAACAGTGCTGTATTTTCTCTGGCAGTATAGGCAGTGTAAATACTTTGTACTTTGAACATTTTAGTGCGAGGAAGTGTACCGCGCTCCTTGTGTGGCGCTTTGTAATTGACTGTGTCTTGAAAGTTTCAAAGAAGGAACTTCCACAGCCTATGGAAGCTACTCTTAACCCGTAGCGCTAAAGAAGTCACTAGGTTGTGGAAAGTGGAAGTGATTTAAAATGAGAACAATTAGTGCTGACATACAAGCTGAAGGCGTGTACAGCATACATATGAGCAGCAGAGAATTAACGTTAACAGAATCTGAAAAATAGCTAAGAAATAGCTCACTTCCGAAACATCCCATTGAAACACTTGTTAAGAACGGAATATATCGTTCATTTTGTTTCAGTTTGTCATAATGCAAAGTCTTACTTGTGCCCCTATGTATTTTGCCGAAGAGGCAGTGGGCTGGTATCAGTGTGGCATGTTACTTAAATTTGAGTGTAAATAGGGATGAAAATACATTATTGTTCATCAGCTTTCTGTGCAAATAAACACCATGTCTCCAAATATACCAAAATACACTATCTCTACATTGCCCTCAATTAAACAAGTGGTTAAATAAACACATTATTAGCCAAGCTGCTTTGTACATGTAACAGAGTGAAATATATAATATATAATATAATATCAGATAAATATGGAGATATTATACTTGTGTATATACATTTATTGATGTAAAAGTAAATATCTCTGGAATTACATGAGGCACAATTTTACGCCCAACTTTAGTACTCCTATTCCCTTACCATTCATTACCCAGCATGGATGTGAACCACCAACATTAATGTTTGGTAACCTACAGCCTGCTTCATTGGCATATCGCATGAACCCACTCTCTCACATATGCAAAAAAAAAAAGCACATCCACATAATGAGGAACACTTATTTTTGCATCTGCAGATCTATAGTCTTTACTAACAAGCCCGTCTCCTCTCTCAGCAGGAGAGACAGGGGACATTTTAGGTGAGCTGGACCGTGTGCCATACTCTTTGCGCCGCACGTTGGATCAGCGTCGGGCCCTTGTCATGCAGCTCTTTCAGGAGCAAGGCTCCTTCTTCCCCTCAAGTAACCACCCACAGCTGCTTCCTGCCTGACATAGCCAATCAAGCAAGAGTCTTTATCTCAATGTAGAAATTTAATATGATATGTAATAAGTTCAGAAGGGTATTGATTATTGGCTAAGCCACTGAATTTGAAGAATTCACCAGAAAGTCGCAACAATTAGATTAAATGGCAGTGTTTTATACTAATCCTGGTAACAGGTTTCCATTGAGATTCATTCATATTTAGCAATGCTAGTTCAAGTAATAATTATTGGGACAATAGCCATTGAGAAAAGGTATATTTTAATTACCAGTATTTCTTGTTAGTGAGTCTCTATGGCAAGTAGGTAGTGAGCTTTTATGCATATTTAGCTAAAATGGTCAGCTTTGGTGTTAATTCATATTTAGCGATTTAAAAAAATATATAATAATAATAATAATTTGGGTAAGAAATACAGATGAAAAGTCTCTGGACAAGAAACTGCAATGTGTATTTTAAGTGTTTATTACCTCATACTTATCTTCTGTATATAGCATATTTATCCTCTCTTCTTCTGTTATTCTTCTTCATCTTAGCCCAGGCCACAACTGCTTTCCAGGCCCGGTACTCTGACACTTTCCCCACTAAAGCTTGTTTGCAGCTGAAGATTCGTGAAGTGAGGCAGAAGATCATGCAGACTGCTACACCTGGTAGCTCGGAGGCCATAGGGATGGAAGGAGCTACCAGTGGCTCAGATTCTACCTCTGTACTGGGACCGTCCAATTCTGTGACCAGTGAGGAAGTCGTGGCAGAGGCAAATGAAAAAGGCCGCAAGCGGGAAGAGCCTAAGCCTGGCATGGATGACTCGCAGGAGCTGAGATGAACATGAAGAGCGGCTAGACATATTAGAAACAGAAAGTAGAAATGTGCAGTAGGCAAATTTAACCAACTTCACTAACAATATACAGCACTTACTTGGTTCTTGTTGAATTTCTAACCAACTGTGTAAATTTTATTCCGTTTGGTTTTGCGTCATTATTTTCCGGTCAGTGGACACTCTCTGTGGCAAGATGACTATTACACACACGCACCAACACATATATTTTATGCAAGTACACAAAATTAACTTTCACAACAGGCACAAGCATCTTTTCAATAAAAACAGCCGTTGGCACCCGTTTGTGTGCCACTCAAGTACCAGGCAGGTTTTCACCGCCGCGCTACAGCGTGACATCACTTCCCTGAGTTTCAGAGCCCTTCAGTGCTGCACCTTAGGCAGCATTCTGCACAAAGTTTCCTTACGTGGTGTAAAAATGCAACTGTTTGGAGTAAAACAGTGGAAAAAAGAGAGCGCTTGCACTTTCATTTGTGAGAGACTGAGAAAGAAAGCAACGGCCGGAGAGGAGGGGGTGTCTTTGTGCAATGAAAATTGTCCATTTTGTGGGGAAACTTGGCTGTTACTGTTCTAGGATGCAGGCTCAGAACCAAACCTTCCAAAAGCAACAAACCCAAGACTTTCTCACTTGCAGCTGAGCAGAAAGCAAAGGCTATAGCGACTGCCAAAACAGCGCAACAACAAAGAAACAGCAACAACACCGCACACATAAACCGAGTGAGCGGTGCCCATCTTCTTGAATGGAACATCCATAGCAGGATTAATGGAAAAATATAGACACTTGTGCTCTATGAATCCACTCATAGTTATGCTTTGTCGTTTGTAGTTGTTGTGTACTGATGAAAATGACTGATTTTGTTTTCCAAAATAGCTTGCTTCTCTCTTCTTAACTCTGGTGACATTTCCAGCACAGACTAATCAGGCTATCCAAGTCTTGGGGCAAAAGAATTTAGCCTCATATCTGAAGGTCCTCTTCTCAGGCCTCCATCTTCAGCCTTTCCTCAACTCTTCACCTCTTACTGTATATAACCATGATGGCTCCGGGGCTTGAGGCTCTTTGCCCCCCCTCCCTTTTATTTTTATTTTTATTTTTTTTAAATGTTTTAATCAGGTGTTTGCACAATATGTGGTCCTGGACCACAATTTAAATCAGGAAAGTGTTTGCTTTTAGAGATATGTAAAAACAAACTAACCAACAACTTCATTTTAGTTAATTTCCTTTTTTTCCTTCCGTAGCATATACTTTTCCTTCAAAAAGACCCTCTCCCTAAACCGTTACCTAAATTGTTGTTGGAAAGTGCCCCAAGGAGCTGGTCCAGAATAAGATTTGTAATCGCGGATGATTCTGAACCAGGATTATGCAAAGGGAAAGTTGATCTGAGACCAGCGTTAAGGTGGCATTTCTCAGGATCTCCCCTTTCCTTCAGCCACTTTACTTCTTTTATTGGTGCAATAGGACTGTGTTAACGGAAAGTTTCTTAGGTTTTAGATGAGTGACCGGTTTGTGCCATAGATATTCACTGTTTAAGCTGATAAAGCTGTCACAATATTATATATACAGAAAAGAAAAAAAAACATTAAAAACAATTAGAATAACATTCATAAATGAGTGTTGAGGAAGTAATCCAAACAGAACAAAAAAATAATAATAATAAAATGAAAAAAAAGCACTTTTTCGCATCTTGTTTATGCTCAGAGAAGGAGTGATGAGTATATTGATACTTCCCAGTCTTCACTTGAATGTGTGACAATATAAATATACATACATATATATATATATTTCTATATGTCTGTAATATTACAGATGTTTTGTGTGTGGGTGTGTGTGTGCGTGCCTGCATGTGTGTGTGTGAGCGTATATACTAATACCTAATATGCACCTTGGCAGACCAGACTTGCCCCCATGCAAATACCATCTGTATTTTTCATAAACCAGGGCACTATACTAGAAGACTGTTATGCCTGTGGGCTGGTTAATAATGTAGAGATGAGAGGATTCTCAAGTATACGAAACCTTAACGGTGAATTGACTTTTGGCGCCTCACTTATTCGTTTTTCCCCCAGCACCAGAGAAACGCTTGCACACACACATGCATACCTGTACATGTATGTATGTTCACCTTCTGATTGTGTATCCAATAAACTGTCCTTATTTAGGACTGGAGAAGAAATTTCCGAATGAGAAAGATGAGCGTGAGCTCATAAGCAGGCATGTTGACCATGTGCAATATTTCTAAACAAAAGAATATTGAAAATATTAAAGACCTAACACAGCATTTTGTTGCATTGTCGTTCATCAGACAGACTTGCATCCTTAGACTAGTCTCAATTCTAATCATTTTAAGTCATGTAGTCCAACTCAAGGTGTTAGTAAAAAAAAAAAAAAAAAAAGGCAAGCTAAGGACAAGAAAAACATTTTCCCTAATATTAAACAAATCCACATTGCCTTCTTGTACTTTCCTTAAATTACATTCCCTTTTGTGCTTCACTGCAATATCCCAAAATTATGACTCAGAACTCGGTAACAAGGTGGACATACGGTAAAAGATACTGGCTTATGTTCGTCTTATGTTCTATAAAGCTTGCATAACTAATTTTAAATTAAGCAAGGATACATTAGTCATCAGCCTATAGTTGTGCTACAGATTGCATTATGTACAGTCTATAGTTCAGCTACATACAGTGTATTCTGAAAGTATTCAGACAAAATACTCCATAATAAAAAAAAGCATAAACAGGTTTTGTCAAAGTTTTGTACCGCAGCATTAGGTCTAGAACCAGCCGGCATCAGGCCAGTTTATTTCCCCAGGCCATCAGGCTGCTGAATAGCCAGTAGCTATCCAGCATTAGCATGTGGCCTGCACTTACACAGCCAAGAAAATGCAGGAGTGACTTCGGATCTGTGAATGACCTTGAGTGGCCTAGCCTGAGCCCGGACCTGAACCCGATTGAACCTCTCTGAAGAGACCTGAAAATAGCAGTACAGCGACGCTCCCCATCCATCCTGACAGAATTTGAGAGGTTCTGCAGAGAGGAATGGGAAAAGAGCCCCAAATCCAGATGTACCAAGCTTGTTGTCAGGGCTAGGGCATGGCGGATGCAAGCGCGGGCAGTGGGCGAGGAGACAGGCGTCAGACAATGTCAGAGGATTAGGCAAGCTCGTTGTCGGGGGACAGGCAGAAGGTCGGGCGAGGGGCAGACAGGGTTTCAGGGGCAAAGGCAGGGTCGATAACGGGAAGGCAGTCCAGGAACTGCTTGATAACTCGATAAACATCAGAGCAATACTGAGCAATGAGTCTTTGGAGTGCTGGGGAATTGGGAGCAGGTGCGGCTGGTTAGAAGTGTGGTGAACTTGAACGAGGAAGTGACTCGTTTGTGCTGCGCGGGGGATTCTGGGAACTGTGGTTCTGTATGGCTGGTGTGTGTGTGACACTTGTAGCATACCCAAGGAGATTTAAGGCTATAATGGTAAAGGGTCTGAATATTTGTGTAAATGTGATATTTCGGGGTTTTTTAAATTACAAACCTTGTTCGTGAAAACCTGTGTATGTTTTTAGAGAGGCTGTAATATAACAAAATGAGGAAACGTGAAGGGGTCTAAATGCACTGTATTACAGTATATACAGTCTATAGGTGCATATTACACTATATACAGTTTATTTACATATTACAGTACATACAGTCAACACCAGAATTATTGGCACCCTTCATGGAGACACTGTATAGTTTTATCCATTCATCTTCAAGTAACCGCTTTATTCTGGTCAGAGTTGCAGTGGATGCGGTGGAACATGGGGAACAAGGCAGGAACACACCCTGGATGCGACGCCTGTCCAACGCAGTGTATAGTTTTTATTTTATCAAAATAAATTTTTTAAGTAACAATTTTTTTCAATTGATTTCTATTCATTTGTGGTGAGAGAATAACAGCACTGAGCCAATTCCTATAATGCCCTGTAAAGGAGAACACTTGTAGAGGATCTTGAACCACTCCTCCATGCACAACACTTCGAGCTCCTTTATAGGCTTAGGTTTTTGGATTTTGACTGCCATCTTCAATTCAGACCACAGGTTTTCAATAGGGTTCAAATGCGGACGCTGTGATGGTCATTGCAAACCATTGCAAATTTTTAAAATGTCCCAGACTCAAGAAACTTTTCTATTATGGCTTTGATTGTGCTTAATGGGTCCGTGTACGTTCCCGTCCAAAGCATTTTTGATTTGTAAAGAAATGTTGGGAAACAAAAACCGAAACAATTTTCTCAATTTAGGTTCTTGCTATTTAAAAAAAAAACAATGAGTTTAAAAAAAAAACTGGAAAAAAAGAGTTAAATTCACTGTTAAGCATGTAAACAAACAAACAAAAAAAAACAGATACACAGTTGTTTCTCAATATGAATTATTATTATTTTTTTATTGCTGTATGCCTGAACGTTAATCAAAGGAAAAGCCGTGCTTCAACAGAGATCCTCAACAGCAGCAGTCATGGAGCATTTGCACGCAAGCTCCTACATCGTGCGCATGTACATTGCGCTATATGAAAGACCGTTTGTGTGGAGGCTTAGAGAAATGTTACTAGAGAATTGGGTTGTGTAGCTTCATTAAACACATCGTCCAGAGGTCTAAAGTACCAAAAATAATCTGTCTGCCCATCAGAAAGTGTCAAGACTTAATAATCCACCACCATGTTTCACTGTTGGTTTGATACACTGTGGTATCAATCTCTCTTCTGTTCGTTTTCTTACATAAACCCTTCTGTTAATGCCATAAATCTCAAACTTGGATTCATCAGTAAATCAGACCTTTTTCCAGTGATCCAAAGTGAAATACTGGTATGTCTTAGCCCATGCCATGCATTTTACCTTGTTTCCCTTCCTGAGAAGTGGTTTAGAGACTGCTACTCGTCCTTTGAGACCACTACTATCTAGTTTTCTTTTGACAGTACAAAAGAGGTCTTTCACCAGGGGTATTCTATTCTTCTATAGATGGCATGCCGTGAGGAGACCCATTCGCTGGAACAGTTTAATCAGCTGGCGACTTCTCTGGATAACCCCTTACGTGACCGTAGTAGGGAACCTTCATTCACCACCAGCACACCACCACACCCATGTCCTGAGCTGTATATACGGAACCTATGCAGCTGGGCCGAGCACGGCTTACTCCAGAGCAAAGGCGGATTCGGGAGAGTTTGTGTCTCTACTGTGGCCAATCAGTACACATGCGTTACGCCTGTCCCTCGTGTCCCAGCACCGCGAGAATAACGAGTGCGAGTGCTACGTTGAGTTCACCCCTAGAAAATCGAGCACTAATTCTGCCAGTGAGTGTAACATGGGCTTATGAAGTCTTTTCTGTTTCAGTGCTAATTGACTCTGGAGTGACTGGGAATTTTATCAGTAAAAAGTTGGCCGAGGCTCTTCATATTCCAGTACTCTCTCTTTCACCGCCACTGCAAGTCAAGACCTCTGGACGAACATCCCATAGGTAAAGGTGGGGTCATTCAGAGGACCATCCCTATATCCCTCAGAGTCGGAGCTTGCCACAAGGAGGAGATTACCTTCCTCATCATCCCCTCAACCGATGCAGAACTAGTGCTGAGCTACCCCTGGTTAGCCAAACATGATTCTATCATCTTGTGGAGTAAAGGGGAACTCACACAGTGGAGTCTGTGAGACGAGGCACAGCAGGAGAAGTGTGTCAGGATCTGGCACCGGCATTACATCGGGCAGCAGGAGTGTACGTGCAGCTCGATAGACAGAGAGAACAGATTATTAGGTATGATAAGAGCATACACTGGCTGAAAAGGGTGCACAATGTGATCAGAGTGCAAGCGGGGACTCCGGCAGGTCTAGCTATGACAGCATAACTAAA